>WOVY01002478.1:545000-707500 GCA_013436015.1 Rhipicephalus annulatus | reverse complement strand
CTTCACTTCGGCGTGCATCGGTGTAAATTTCAGAACTTTAACTTATGACAATTAGTTTGCTAGTGGAGCTTTTTAATTAGCTACAAAGACGTTTCAGTTTATCATGCAAGTTATATCAGACTGAAAGAGAAGATTGCCATTCACTCCCTCGTAGCACAAAGCTACAAAGAAATACACTCGGATTCATCGGAAAGGAAAGTCGCATTCAACGCCCATGTACTTTAAATTGTTGAATAATTCATATTCGCAGTCTCAATCGCTATTGTCCTGGTTAGCTCATTTGAAACGGTTGCTTCAGGGGAAAGCCGTTCGCCTTTATTTCAAAAGCCGGACCAAAAATAATCTTTTGTCATCTAAGAAGCATTTCTTTCTGAGAAATTATAATAGATTTCCAAGCAGTTTTCAGCTAGAAACGGCCGGATGCCAATTTTCGCTTTCGAGGCACTACCTCCACCTTGCGACATTCTGCAGAACTAATTTGATATAATATCCATCTTCTTAATTAATAATCAGGTACTTGAATAGACCGAATTATGTTGTATTTCAAAGGAGCAATGATTAGAAAAAAATATAAAATCCATCACAGGCAGCACCATGCGTAAAGAAATCGATGAGAAATTTCGCCATATTCCACGCATTGTGGGAATTGCATGATTTCATGCGAAACACTCAACGAGATGCTGCTCAAGACGAACTTTGAGTCATGTCGTCCACGCTAGGTAGACGTCTTTGTGTGATTTACGTAATGGTGTGCCCATCGTGGGCTTGCCAGTCACGTCAGCTACACTCGCGTCTAAAGGAGTAGCTCATTGACGTAAGTTGGCACTCACATTACAGCATAGATGTCACTTTTGTCGAAACCAAGTGTAAGCAGCGTTCATTTGCATACTCTTGCGGGGACGAGCCACGCCAGACTACACAGCTGGCTTAAACATAGGACTACCTACACTCTAAAAAAATATCGAGTAAAAAGGGTGTCTTTTTGTCCCACAAGAATAATCGTCATCAGGCTTGCGTGCGCTTCCTTTCTTGAAAACTCGGCGCTGGCCACTTTCCTATCGAGAATGCAATGTAACTCTGATAATGGACATGTCGATCGTGACCGGAATGTACCGGGCGCGGGGCGATAGCACAAGGATGGAACGCAATATAGACGACGATTATTGTTGTGGGACAAAAAGACACCCTTTTTACTCGCTCTTTTTTTATAGTGTATATAAGACAGTGTGTGCTACGTTAAAGGGCCCTTACACCACACCTATAGTTCAAAGGCGAGACAGTTTCTTTCTCGCCTGCACTAACCTTCCTACAGGGGCTATTCCCTCCTCGACACTTATTTCTTCATAAAGGTGTGGATTATCAGCTGTAAGCGATCAACCAGTCAGAATTTCGTGCCTATCGGCCATACATGCTGCTTTATCTCTGCTTCCACAGTCCCAAATGCAAAAAAAACGAAGTGAAATGAGTTCATCACGCATGATAGTCATGCATTTATGCAAACAAAATAACGAAGAAAGGCATTTTAATGCGGCACGAGGCATAACTGGCGAAAAACAGCATGGCAAAGCAGGGTAGGAAACAATCCACAACAGACATCTCCGGCGTATCGACCAATCGAGAGGATATTCCATCTTGGCGTCACGTGAACAAACTGCTGGCGTCACGAATTGTGGCGCGAAGACGGGAGGCGCTGGGAGATAACAACGCGCCCGTTCTTCGTATCTTCAGTGGTTCTTTGGGCGCCCTTTGAAATAGACAAGAATAACAAAGGGTGTGTCTATTTTACTTAACTCACGCAGTGTCTTCGAAAGTTTCCATTGTTTATTTTCGCTGTCCTAGGTTTATATAGACTGTGATTCGCCTGGTATGCATCCCCGCTTATCATGGGTCTGGATATACAGACATGCACTACGTGTGATTAATACGAAGGGTCTTAACGCATATATGACAAGCGTGTCATGTTATTCATTTTATGACCTTCATTTGCCGATTGCGGTCACCACAATTGCACATAGATGGATAGATTGATTCATTGATTGATTGATTGATTGATTGATTGATTGATTGATTGATATATAGATAGATAGATAGATAGATAGATAGATAAATAGATAGATAGATAGATATATAGATAGACAGATAGATAGATAGATAGATAGATAGATAGATAGATAGATAGATAGATAGATAGATAGATAGATAGATAGATAGATAGATAGATAGATAGATAGATAGATAGATAGATAGATAGATAGATAGATAGATAGATAGATAGATAGATAGATAGATAGATAGATAGATAGATAGATAGATAGATAGATAGATACACTCCAGCTGCCTTTGGTTCTTTGAGAAATATGCTTCGCATTGAAAAGTGTGCGCAACCAATGGAAATATAGAAATGGTATGCTACGCTCCGACTTTATGTATATTTTGTAGAACAAAGGCCTCTCAGGCTACCCTATTTTGCGCGAACTGATTCTGTTGCCTGCAAACTTCCTAAGTGCATCACTCCAACTAACCTCAACTGCGTTTACCATCACTTCGTATTCTTTCCGTTGCTTTATCCACCGATTATATGCTGTAAGTAAAGATGAACTATTCAACTCGGCTTACATGTACACCAGAAAATCATAAATTACCGAGCAAGTAGCCATTGCATTGACACCTTTCGACCTAAATATATCGATGATCCATAGCAATTCAATGGCAGCCATCCTAGCATTTGCCAAATGACTAATCTCTAGACAGGCTCTGGCAATGCTCGAGACATGTTTCTGTCGCGAATAACAGCATTGACCGACTGATGACTCAAATAAAGAAGACTACAGCACGGCTATAGACGCATCAGACGACATGTCGGCGTCGCTATAGCGCGTCTCGTGTGCGCATCTCGGATTCGTGCGAGCGACTGACAGTATGCTACCGTACACCATCGCAGGACGAACCTTTTCAACTGCGTGGTGGGAGAGAATGTCCGGAAATGGGAGAGTGGACCAGAACTCCTCTGACATTCATTGTCTTCTCGCGTAACGCGCTATCCCAGGAAAGCAGGGGTTCAAAGGGCACATTCCACTTTAACAAGCCCGGCAAAGCTACGGTGTGCGCTAAAGTAAGGCGCGCTAATAAGTGTGCACAGGCGTACAGTTCCGTCTCCCACAATTACGTAGCGACCACGTTGTTTGAGCGCGCTTGCATCCGTGATATATTTGCTCTATTACGTTATTATATTCCAAGTCAGTGGTTTGAATGTTTCCGTCAACAAAAAACAACAACAATGCAGGAAACCAAGCCTTTTGACCGTCATATAGTGAACGCTGGTCGACTGTTTTTGGCGCAGCGCATGTGCAGAAAATGCACACTCAGCAGGCTATCCGAAAGCTTGTACGAAACGCGGTGCACTTCTATCATTTTCACGTACTCGGCCAAACTGCGCTTTGTCGCACCGCTGTCGTCCATTTGGCTCGCCTGCACGGGCTCGGTTGTATGGAGTCAGAACCTTGCCGCCTGTTTGATGCACTGACAGGTAGACGTCAACACGTCTACCTGTCCGTGCATGAACCTTTATTGCATGGAGGGCTTCCTCGAATGCGTACTGTTGCATATTCGTGCAAGAAGCAGGCATTACCCACTCAACACACGTTCACAGCTCACAAGTTATTCATTGCATAAAGGGTTATCACTGGATGTTATTTAAATCTAGCATTCGCACATTTCTCGTAGGTGCAGCAATTTTAAATGGGTTCCTGGGATAGTTTGTACTAACGCATATTAGAACGTGGAATAAAATGAAACACAGAGCGAACGCACCAAAAAAGTTTTTGACCGTATGAACCTATTTCATCATCTTTCAATAATTTATTCTTTTTTTTTGTCCCTCTTTTCCTGCCTTTTCCACCTGGGGCCTTTCTGTCCTACATCCCCTTCCCCTATAACGAGTATCATGTGTTGTCATATACGCCGGCAGAATTCTGTTTTTTTATTAAATAGCTTCCACTTTCTCTCTAGTGAGTAATGCAAGCAAGAGCGAAGGTTAATTGCAACAAATTGCGTAGTTCAGTTGGCTAGTTATAAAGTTGCAATAGTTAACTCTTCATTATTCGCCTTATAAAGAGCTCCTTCTAATCGAGAAATAAAGCTTTGAAATTGTAGACGAACTTCCATGCTGGTAACGCTGCGTTTTTTTATGATAACAACGTTCGTTTATTGCGGTCATATAGATATGGTTCAGACAAGCTAGAAGACGCAGGTTCAATTCCTGGTAACACTGGCCGCATCTCGATGGCGGTGTAATGTAAAACAAAACAAAAAAGATATATATATTTGGGTAGAGGTGGTCAAATGTATCCCAGTATCCCCACTACTACCGGCTTCATAGTCATATCGTTGTCTTGGCAGTTAAAATAAACCCAATTTGATGGAAAGCGCGCAAATAATCAGCCAGATTTTCCCATAAATACAGTAGAGAGAACTCTGGTGCTAGTGTCTATAAGAGCTGCAACACATTGCACTTCAGCAAGCATAGGAATGATGGGTAGTACACGGATTTTCTTACTCCTCGGCTGTGTTCCAATTTTCAGACAGCACGTAGACAGTCTACGAAGGCTGCTTAGAAGACAACACCGAGTCCATGCTATCCGGAAGTTGGAACACGTCTGAACGGCTTTTACGCGACGAGGCGCCACCGCGCGTCGAGAAGAGAAAGCCAAAATAAACGAACGTAGCAGCTGTACTTTCTGGCGCATTTCGTGCTAAAGCCTGAAAAAAATTGAACGTTACTCGCACTGAGCTTCTGGAAAAGCGTCTGCTTGAGTACAGACGACCGTTCCGGCGAGATTCTATCTGAGCGATTCGCTGAGTCGCCATCTTGTTTATACAGCAAAGTAGCCTGCATCGTACTTGTCTACGACGCGGTCTTCTCGGAGCTATCTACTTTGGCGGCTACTTGAAAATTGGAATGGGACTTAAGATGGCCGCTGTCTATTTAGGTGTCTGTTTAGCCGTCTACGGTGAGCACTGGAACACGCCCTTATACATTCGGCTCCATTTGGCTTCGCGTTGCTTGGAGCTGCTTTGTCAAGAGATGGCAGTCAGCAAATGTTCAGCAGTTGTGCTTCACTACCTTAACCTTTAGGACTTGCCATTTCAAATCGAGTCACGAAGTTCGTGATAGTTTGTTATTTCATTCGAAACAAAAAACAAAACACAGCAATAAGCAAAGCCAGAAATGCATTCGAGGCCCGCAAGTACAAAGACTATGCAAATTTGTGTACTAACCATCATTATTCTCATGGTCGCTGAATGATCGCAGGGTCAGAGTCCCCTCTGGTTAATTTTAGGAAAGTCTATGTAATGAGCAACACGAACAAGGGCACACGGAGACCAGTGACGCTCTGTCTGTCTTCGTCCTTCTTGTTCCTCCTTTGCGGTGTCAGCGTCAACCATTACCGAGAATAGCACTGGTGTACCTTGGGCGGGGTCAAGTGCTGGGGGTAGTTTGAAGGGGAAAGTGACCACTTTGCAACCCCTACCGACGACCCTGGTTACATGACGCAGTATGAGTGAAATTTCAGAAACCCTAGTTGTTCAAAATCAATCCGCGGTCTCTCCACTATATGGCGTGGCTCGTAATTTCGCAGTGCCAAACCCCTTAGAACCAACCTTTAACAGGACGCTGCTCTCAAAGGATGGGAAGAAGCTCGCGAAACATGATCGCGCAGTAACAGTGGAAGATTATAGTCACCAAGTTCTTTTTCGGGAAAGAAATTCTGCTGAGTCACCTTGTTCAATAGTTTCGAGGCGATCTAACGCAGCGCTCTCCAGCTTGTCGTATAAGTGTCCTGAGGTAACTCACGCAAAAGCGTAGATTGCTCATGCATAGTTATTGTTTAGGCTGTGACGCGATGCGCTGGAGCTCAATAAGATCCCTCACGCTCCACACCCCTGGGTTCATCCACCATAAATTTGAAAGCTTTACCTCAGCAGCCAACACGCAAGGAAAGCTCGGTACGGTATGTTGTAGGCGGTCGAGCGTAGCTGCTCGACGAGTCCGAGGTGCCGAGGAGGCTAAAGGCAAAGCACGCCTATAAAACCGAGGTAGGCGGTCGACCATAGTTGCTCGACGAGTCTAAGGTGGCGAAGAGGCTAGAGGCAAAGTACGTCTATAAAACTAAGGTAGGTGGTCGAGCGTAGCTGCTCGACGAGTCTAAGGTGCCGAAGAGGCTAGAGGCAAAATACTTCTATAAAACTAAGGTAGGTGGTCGAGCGTAGCTGCTCGACGAATCTAAGGTGGCGAAGAGGCTAGAGGCAAAGTACGTCTATAAAACCGAGGTAGGCGGTCGAGCGTAGCTGCTCGACGAGTCTAAGGTGCCGAAGAGGCTAGAGGCAAAGTACGTCTATAAAGCCGAGGTTCATAGCAGACTGTTTATTATAAAACGGACGCGAGAGGGGAGCACAGAAAGCACTTGATCCAGCACGTGTCGGAGTGTCACGTTCCCTCGTGGAGAGGTGGTGTGAGGCCTCTCCAGCGACGAACGCTTTACCGGCGCCCCAGCACCGGCACGTCGCATCCTCCTCCCACGTCGCCGGACAGGAGCCGACCAGCGAATGGGAACCACTGCACACTGAAACATTTGTTATTTTCACAAATGCTGCGCAGATTCCGTGACCTCTTGTACTCGCAAAACATCAGCACTGACTGATACCGGCTAACTGTACCACAGTTGCGAGGATAACAAGTATAATAACAGGAGCAGCACTTTCGATATTATCAATGTTCAAGTCGGTGTTTGTGTTTTAAGCTATGGTGCGGCAGCCTTGCATCTTTAAAAAAATAGACACTTTCGGAACAAAATGGGGAGTGCTGAAACAACACATTATTCAAGAAATGGTACAGAAGAACCAGTCTAATTACTTGCACACTGATATTTAAGGGGAACGCATTCATACTTATTTATGAAGAATTAATGCTGTGAGATATAGAATGTCACAGTCCAAATAAGTGTAAGGGCTTAATATGTCAGTACACTGCACAAGCATAAAAGATAAAAGCGGCGTGACATCAGGCTCAAGAGTGTTACGCGTGGTAGATGGATGGCTTGACGAAAGAAGGGAGTGTTTTTTTTAATGGTAAGACGCATAGGCCTCCACCCGTAAGGGGGGGGGGGGTAGACCAAGCTTCTCAGTCATTTTAGAGGGAGTGGGTGGCTCTTACCATTAGCTTGACTTAATGGGGAAGGAGGGGGTCTGTGCTGCGATGAACCTTCGCCCCCCCCCTAAAGGTGAACCTTGTGCGCACCTATGATAAGATGTATTTTGTGCTTAGTGATTCAACTTAACATACAGTATTTCAGTACAAATATAGCTCAGGGAGTATATTAGGGTGAAAATATTAATGATGTCCAATAAGAGCTCTATAAAGAAAGCCAATTTAATTAAGTTATGATAAAGCTCCACCAGTCGCATTCACCCTTAAGTTCAAGCAATCATCACAACTTTGAACCTGTATATGGAATGTTTGGCTGCAAATGCAGCATGCTACCGAAAATAGTACACTACCAGTAATAATTGCAATCTCAGAGACAGAATCAGTGAGCGCGCATATCAAGAGTGGCGATTATGTGTGCATGTGAAGCTTCTGCCTTTTCCCTCAAACGACACTGGTAGCTTTATAAGTAAAAAATAAAAAAATAGTACACTTGCGCCCTGTGAAATATTCAGTTTTGCAACTCGGCAGTGGTAAACTTAGTAAGGACTTTTAGCTGGTTTATAAGAAATGTGCGAAGGTCCAGAATCACTGAGCCCAAACTAGCATAGTAAAATAATTGGGGTGTATTGTGTGCTGCAGCTGCTTAGCAGCTGCACAAAAATGCTAGCTGAGAAACGACAGGCCTCAGCCGAACAACACAAGACGCATAACGTGCCCATAAACGAATGCAAAATCGTTTTTCTTAGACGATAACAAAAACTTAATGAACGAAATTCTTCGCCGAGTGTGGAAAAGGAGCTTGTCATATTGCATCCTGCACGTGTAACGAATATAGTTAACAATGAACTCGGAAAAGACTGAAAGTTACGCTGAGTAAAACAACCTGTTTCTAAACTGCCTGAGTACAACATCAATTCCTTAAGTCTACGTGACTGAAGAAGCACTTGTCCATCAAAAAACACTAAAGCAGAAATACCTTCAGCAGAAGGAGTATGCCTAAAAGCACGAGCACACCAATGAGGACTGCTGCTGATACCCATTTCCACGCGCCACCGCTGTCCAAGCTGACGTCAGCGTGGTGCATAGCATGAGCACGCAGACAGTTTGTTGCATGGACTTGAACAGTGTAGCTCGTGTTCCATGTCGGTCTGCGGGCAGGAGCTTTTGAAGGAGGCTCGTTGGGAGAGTAACGCGGCATTGTTATTGTAGTGTGTCGCGGAGGCTCCGATCCCTTCGACTGCGCGTGTGCGGGCATCTGGCTCTCTTTGGTGCATGCAATCGCTTTGTCGCCGCTCGCGTTCCGGGTCGCAATGCCTTCAGGAACGACTTTGAGGGATGGCTGGTTGTTGGAGTCGCATGTTGCGGGTATCACTAAACCCTGCTTGATTTTATCGATGACATTTTTCTGATTTGCCTGTGGGGCAACGGTCCTCGACGTCCCCGCTTCGGCTCCACGAACATCTTTCTTGAGCGGAAAATGAGCAGGTGGTTCAAACGGTACGCTTTTCTCCGTCGATTGTTGAGACGCGGGCTTGGCACTTGGGGCGCCGAGAGTAAATGCTGCTTGTTCTCCTGAAACTGGCGGGCATTCGATGGATTTCACCTCTGCGGTCGTGCTGCAATTTGAACTCACACTGGGCATGCGACCAAGGGATTCTGGAAAAGTCGAAGTCTTGTTGTGGTCGAATTTGAGAACTTTCACATCGTGCTCCCTCCCAGCTGTTAGTGTAAACACGCAAAAAGGCCAGATCAAAACCTCTCTGTGCTTCGGATAGATAGAATAGATGCTGATGTCTTTCACGAGCGTGTCGGGAATGCGGTGGAGCACCAAGCGATATTTGCCGTGGCCAAATTTTGCCGCTTGCTGCGGGCACACAGACGCAGAAAGAAACTGACTGAACCGCGCTTCATCGTTGCTGTAAGCAAACTTGTCGACCCCTCGAAACACCACGGGTGCATCTAAGTTTGGCAACCGGTTGAACGCACTGATTAAGAAATGCAGAAGACTTTTGAATGGAAAAGAATTCCAGCTTTCTTTTGTAGGCTTTGCGGCACGGCAGAGTTGGTTGAACTGACGGCAAATATTTGGCTTCTCCAGCGTATAGCAAATAATGGCCACGACGTTTTCTTGTTCCATCAATCCCCACTGAGGCGAATAATTCTGCTTAAGCCTCGCCTGGTAGTGGAAGTCAGCTGTTGTCCACGCACCTCCGTAGGCTGGTCTTGCTGTACGTTCGATTGCCAGTATCTCTTTCGCTTTATCGTAATCGAGTCTGTATGCTTCTTCGAAGTAGTAGCGCAGTCCTTCATGACTCGTTGACTCGATGTAGTGCCCCATAACAGATGCCTGCAACGCTCGAGCGCAGACGCATCCACCAAGCTGCTCGTCGACGCCCTGAGCTGATCAAAAGTTTCACTTTGAGGGTGCGCCACCGCGCGGCGGCGGCTCCGATGTCCACATATTTTCTCTCCGTCTCTCGCATGATCTTTCCATTTCGCTCCATATATTTCCCTTCCCCCTTCTCTGGTGTCAATTTATCCGCATGCCTTACAACAGTACAGGCGTCCTGTCGGTAACACGATAACTGCGGCTCTGCAAATGAACAGCACTTGACACTCCATGCAGGGTTTCGAACGCCGCTTCTTGTACAAATGAAACGGTACGTTAAGTCGACGCCAAATGAACCATTATACTTCTTTGAACCGCTAACTACAATTATTAGTGCACAACTTTACACTGAACGCGCATATATTCAATTACCAGTAACTGTGGTTGTCACTGTGCAATTATATATTGTTGTGCCTTTAATCTTAAGCTAACTATAGACAGCCTCACCACGCAATCTCATTTTGTTCGTTTCTGCTTATATATACTATTTTGTGCTTATTTATACTAAACATGCCTTATCAGCCAGCACAGCGCCAACTTTTAGTAGATTTCTTGATACGCCTCACAGTCATTTGGTTCAAAAGCCAATGTCTGACCTAATCGTATATCATGTTCAATAGTCATGCCACGTCCGTTTTTGTACGCAGTCATTTTTGTTTATGAAAGAGAACATAGGACTCACTCGCTGGATTCCGTGCCGACCGGTTGTGCCCTTGCGATCTCCGACGACAGTGCAGCTAGTGCAGCTCTGGCCGACTGGGCTGGTCCTACGCCAACTCCTGACGCCGGTCCCCGACGACGACGACGACAGTGTAGCTCTGGCCTACTAGATTAGCCCTAGCCATCTCCTTACGCCGACAAGAGCTCTCGCCAGTGGTGCCCCGTCCTCGGACTCCTGCAATTGTGTCCATCTTTGCTGTCTTCTCCTTAATTCCGTCGTTCGCTTTCCCTGCGCCTCACTCTCTCCTTCCTCTCTATCTCTATACCTTTTAATCCTATCCTTTTAATTCCTTTTCCACCCCCATTCCTCGTGAGCGATGGTTGAGGTGTCCTCCCTTTGAGAGACAGTTACGGGGCTCACTTTTCTCTTTTTTTATTTTCAAATCACTTCCCCCCCCCCCCCTCGAGAGCGTGGTCTGCGCTCTGCGGTGGCTGCGTATATAGCACCATCAACCGATGGCTGAAGAAAGCACGTCGATTTTTGGCAGCACCGCCCGTTATCAGACAGAAGTGGGAGTGTTATTTGTATCAGTGCTTGTATAACGGCCACTTTGTTATTTTGTTTACCCATCAATGATGCCAAAAGCCGACATGCTTTCTTCGGCTGTCGGTTGATGCTGTAGGCAGCCGTACCTGAGAGCAAGCCACGCGTTCCCGGGCTCCCTTTCATAAAGGACGACAGTGTACACATTGTACATGTGTATACAGGGTGTTTCAGCTAAAAAGCATGATACAGTATAAAAAATAAAAATGAGTGCTACGCGTCTCCAGCTATGGCGCAGTATTTTTCTTAGCTGTATATAGCACGTCAGAATATTTTTTGATCCGCCAAGCAAGGTAATTAACAAAGAATGCTTAATGAACTTTTTAAATACTGGCTTTAAAAATTCAATAAAAGACTTGTAGCTCTTATCCAGAACTAACAAAATTTTCAAGTTATGATACGATAACAACTGTGGTTAATTTTTTTGTCACAGGGTTTCTTTAAAGTGCACAAAATTCAAAAAATACCACTTGATTGCCGCCTAACGCGCGGCGTTTTGAGTGTCCTCAAATGTAAATTTAATAATAATAATAATAATAATAATAATAATAATAATAATAATAATAATAATAATATAATAATAATAATATATATATATAATATATTATTATTATTATTATTTTATTATTATTATTATTATTATTATTATTATTATTATTATTATTATTATTATATAATAATATTAATAATAAATATTATTATTATTGTTAGCCTGGCGCTTTGAGTGCCTTCAAATGTAAGTTGAACGAATTAGCGAAGTCTTCTCACGCACGAAAGTCGCTTGAACAGACTATCGATGACTACGATGGACATTACTTCATGGTTGTGGGGTACTATAAAAAAAAGGGGGGGGGCGAAAGAAAAATACGAAGACAATAAACTTCAACGAAAGAGGGGCTGCCAGGCGCATTGCGATACGAGACTGGAGGCAGCATTCGGAGCAGCGCAGATGTTTTTTTTTTCTTTTCGGGCCAACGATAAACATGATGGTGGGGGAGAGGGTGACATCTTGATAAAGGAAGGATATCAAAAGCATGACGGGAATATGTGGTGAGCAGTTTTTTTAGGACACGCTTCGACAAAGGAAAGTCTCAACCCGTATTCACAAACGCTCCTCGACTCGACTTCCACGCTTCACTTGACAGAGTTGAGCACTGCGCCACCGCTCGGCTGAAAATGACACTGCGCTACTCAAGAATTGCAACAGATTATCGCTGATATGCAGTGACTTGCCGTGCCTAGAGATGGCGCTCCCGTCGGCTTTCTCAAGTGAAGGTGAAGCGTTGAGTGAAGGGACGTTCTAGACTACGGGGCTGAGTCTGGAACGATGCGTTTCACTAATCAAGGACATGCGAATATATATGGCTCTCGCTCTCGGCCGAGCGAACATAAACGGGAGAGAGGCGGTAAGAGTATTTCGCAGATGGCACCCAGGCATTCGGGTAAATAGTTCGACATTGGTGCGAAATTACGAAACGCTCAAGGAGACAGGCACGTTCAAAAAGCAGCGTCAGCTCACAAATAATGTAGACATTTTTGCTTACATGGCAGCTCATCCCCACGCAAGCGTGCGCGACGTGAGTGTTGAGACCAGCGTTTCCAGCAGTAGTGTTTCGCGCGTACTCAAGAGCGGAGCACTTTACCCATACCATGTTCACCTGCATCAACAGATGGAAGACAGAGATTTACAAAGCCGTCTTGACTTCTGCAACTGGATACTCATACAGGAAGAATGTAATCCCGGCTTCCTGAAGAACATAATCTGGTCCGATGAAGGTCGCTTCTCGCGCAATGCCAAAGGCGATGTTCACAATGGTCATTGCTGAAGCGCTACAAACTCTCACTGGCTATTGCAGTCACAACACCAGGCGCAGTGGTCTTTCAGTGTTTGGGTCACGATGGCAAAATTATTGGCCCGTTCTTTTTCGATAGAAGACTCACCGCAGAACGCTCCATCAGCGAAATACTAAATGGCCCACTGAGTGTCTTCCCCTGCAACCTGCCTCTGCTAGGGAATATCTGGTTCCAGCAAGACGGAGTTCCTTCGCACAGCTGCGCGCGGACTCGAACGTGGCTTGATCGAGAGTTTCCCGAGAAATGGATCAGCCGTCTTGAATCTTTAGAGCGGCCCGCAAGATCCCCAGATTTGATTCCGCTAGCCTTCTTTCTATGGGGATACATTTAATGTTACGTCTACACCGAAGCGAAGACAACACACACAACACTGAAGTCTAAAATAGCAGATGTGTGCCGCTCTATTACTCCACGAATGCTACGAAACGCGACAAAAAATGTGCTGACTCTATGTTGATTGTGTATAGGGGCTGATGTAGGGCTTCATTGAGTACGCTATGTATCAGCCCATGACGTCTCAATAAAAGTGCTTTGGACTCTGCAACTACGCTGATCTCTTTCCAACACCTAGCTTTACTAGGTTCCTACTATTTAAGAGTTAGCTATAAGAGCACAGAACACTTCTTTATTCGTTCTGTTCATACGCACTGTGGTCTAACAGACGGGTACTAAACATGAATTTCTAAATGGAGACGAAGTACGAGCAATAAACTTTGGAACCCACAGCCAATCATGCCGCATTCCTTGCAAGTATCCAGTAGAGCAATCGCACGTAATCGATGCAGACATGACCAAAGAAAAAAACTTCTGGAATAATTACCATTGAAGTTTTTATATTTTTCTTTTATCAAAATGCCGCCCTCTCCCCCACCATCATGTTTATCGTTGGCCCGAAAAAACAAAGAAACAAAACCTTCGCGCTGTGCCGAATGCTGCCTCCGGTATCGTATGGCAATGCACGGGACGGCCGCTTTTTCGTCGAAGTTTATTGTCTTCGTTTCTTTCTTTCACCCCCCTTTGTTTAATGGTTCCACCCAACAACCATCGCTTAATGTCCATCGTAGTCATCGATCGTCTGTTCAAGCGACCTTCGTGCGTGAGAAGACTTCGCTAATTCGTTCAACTTACATTTGAAGGCACTCAAAGCGCCAAGCTAACAATAATAATAATATTTATTATTATTATTATTATTATTATTATTATTAAAGTGCAAAATTCATCGTTTTGAGCAATTGCTAGAGCAATTTCTTGATTGCTTCTTACCTACAATGGACTAAAGTCGTCTTACACGTACACACATCGTACGACACACCAGAAGTTCACAAGATTGGAAAAATATTGAAGGGAGAAATTGACCTTGCTGGTCACTTACAAGTATAGCTATACACGAAATATGTGAAGTTCGTGAATTACATACAACCACACAAAAGTGAAGTAGGCATGTAAGTGGTAACTAGGCATGTAAGTTTTTTGCTACACCTATTCATTGCTAACATGCTTCTGCCCCGCTGCGCTGGTCTAGTGGCTATAAGGTACTCGGCTGCTGACCCGCAGGTGGCGGGATCGAATCCCGGCTGTGGCGGCTGCATTATCGATGGAGGCGGAAATGGTGTAGACCCGTGTGCTCATATTTGAGAGCACAGTGATAGAACCCCAGGTGGTCGAAAATTCTGGAGCCCTCCACCATAATCATACGGTGGTTTTAGGACGTCAAACCCCGCATATCTCTCTGCTCACATGGTACTATGCTATATTGCTACTATGGTTTGTTTTATCAAGGCTAATGATGCAATCGAAAATTCGTTCCGGTAAACCCTGTGGTCGCGTATATTATTTGCTTTTGCGACGCTAGCGCTAAGTTTGATCATGAACAATGGTTGTCAAAAAACACGTTCTTTATGTATGTGATATATAACTTGCTGCACGCGCATAACGAAAAGTGCTACCACTCTCCGGTCACATATTTCCCCCGTCAGCCACACTCTAGATCAGCGGTCCCAAACACGAGCTCTGTGGACCTCTCGCCAGTGAACCACCGCCCGAACGTGACTGGCTTCACATAGCACTTTTTCCCCTAATAAGTGCGGTCATGAGCTACAGAGGCATGACTTGTCTAGCACTTCTTTTTTTAATGGGAAGCATTTCTTATGAAACTTCGACGACAATGAGCGTATCTATCTATCTATCTATCTATCTATCTATCTATCTATCTATCTATCTATCTATCTATCTATCTATCTATCTATCTATCTATCTATCTATCCACCTACGACTTTTAGCTCTCCTGGTCGTTTCGATAATGGTATCAATACCAAAATTGGTATGGCAAGCATGAGTGTATGACGAGCATAAGCGGCTAGTCATAACATCAAAATAATGACATGTATGTCATGAATACCATGATTTACATTTCATGGTCTTGCTGTCTTGCTGCTCTTGCGATGGTTTCGTTCACAGGACATGTTGCAAACTGGCATCGTACGACATGACTGCATGGTGAATACAAGCAACAGACCCTAGCATGGAGATCATGAGATGTGTGTCATGTAACAACATGACTACATGCCGCGCTCGCGGCCATTTTGCTAGCTTCACATATACCACATTTGGTATTACGGGACGTGAATAGATGGCGAAAGTATGTCACTGGTGCAAACATGATAATCATAATATGTGTGTCATGTAACAACATGACTACATGCCACGCTCATGATGCACTGGCGGATGTTTCACTAGCTTCCCATATACTAAATTTGGTAATACGTGACGTCAGTGGATCGCGAAGGTAAATAACATGTCCTAATATGATAATCTTGACATGCGTGCCATGTAAAACATGACTACATGCGCTCATAGTGCCCTCGCGGCCGTTTCGTTAGTTCCACATATACCAAGTTTGTGATCACGTGACGTGAATAGACGATGAAAGTAAATGACACTTCCAAACATGATAATCATCATATGCGTGTCATGTAAACGGTGACTACACGCTAGGTGGTCTAAATTTCTGGAGCCCTCCACTACGGCGTCTCTCATAATCATATAGTGGTTTTGGGACGTTAAACCCCACATATCAATCAATCAATCAATGACTACACGCTACGCTCACAGCATGATCGCGGCCGTTTTGCTAGCTCCACATATCGCAAATTTCGTTTTAGGTGGCGTGAATGGACGACGAATGTAAATGACACGTCATACCTGAACATTTAAGCCAAGCGAAAAACTAGATTCTAAAATAACCTCTCGTCACGTAAGAAAACTGTTTCAAACCTAAAAAAACAAAACATCCCTGTCTAGCAATACCTTCATCTAATCCGGTAGCTCGATTCTCCAAAGAACTAAGGGCTCCGTTTCACACCTGAGTCATACACGCGATGGTCATGGTTTGACAACTTTTTTTTTTTGATCGGACAATGCGCAAGACGTAGAACCCACTCACGCCACCACCGAACCCCATCGCTAGCCGCTTTATCACAAAGTATACCCTAACGCACTTCCTCATTCTTTCTCCTGAGGAGTTACCACCACAAGGGCCCTCGTGCGCTATAGCGCCGAGAACCCTTGTCAAAGTCGCGCCGAGCCGAAGTGTTATAACACGTCGGCTCGGCGCGACTTTGATTCTACTCACTGGCGTAACTGCTTCCCGTCTAACTTATGATACAATAACTGTCCATAAATTACTTTGACGTGCGATTCCTCTTTCACCTGATGCCGCAAACCGGCCAGTGACTTATCCCGTTTATGTTCCCCTGAGCGAGGATTTCCAATCAACCGCCCCAGCTGATCACTGTCCTCAATAGCACTTTCCATGGCCAAAGTGTGACTTTCCAACTCCCCGTGCTCGACAACTAACAATGCATCAGTCATTTTCGGCTCCCTTGCTCGGCCATCCTGTTTCTCCATTGTGCGCAGCACGGCGTTAGCGCTAGGGATATGAGCCTCGAGACACCTGCTCCGGCTCTCTCATTCGTGAAAACTGCTCCGGTCTAATATCCTCTCTTACCTTGTTCACCCTCGTATCACACTCCTTTTGATCACCCAGTAGTTTTTGCCGATGATGACGAAGACATTCGTAATCTGCGGGAGTAAGCAAGACGAACACGCTCGTGCTGATCAGTCACTGCGCATCGCAATTTCACCGGCTCAGCAACACTTCCTGGTGAGGTTGGAAGGAAGAAAGGTACATACAGCAGACGAGCGGCAACACCATGCCTAAATACATCTGTTAGCTGTAATGTGCTATATACCACTCTGACCCAGCGGAAACTTCACTCGCTCGTATATGACCGTGATATGCGCACCTAAGTCAA
Source organism: Rhipicephalus annulatus (assembly GCA_013436015.1). Taxonomy (NCBI): domain Eukaryota; kingdom Metazoa; phylum Arthropoda; class Arachnida; order Ixodida; family Ixodidae; genus Rhipicephalus; species Rhipicephalus annulatus. The sequence continues at coordinate 690,473 of WOVY01002478.1, read as the reverse complement.
CGCGTGCGAAATAAGGCTAGTTTCCTACGAAAATCTCAATCCGCGGATCGCTCATCAGTGAGTTTTTCATTACGGCAAAGTGTTGCGACGATGTGGCTCGGCTCTCAAATGGCCGCTCATTCTGGAGAGCTACGCATAAAACTTCTGCTTTATTAGCAGCTGTGTCACGTGAAAGCTCGCCATCATTCTGAAAGTGGCCCCGTTTTCCGCAAGTAAACCATGCTCCTGATGTGGGGTTGAAATTCACTTAAGTAAAAGGTTCGGCTTGCTGCCCATAATTGAAATTTCCTGGTTCCGCACCATGGTAACTTCCTTGCCTGCTGCTGTTGAGGCTTTCTTGAAAGTTGGCGGCTAACTCCGCAATAACCTTGAGCTCCAACGAGCCCCCCACTTCCTGCTGAGTGACCAGTGAGCTGAAAACACTTGGCATTGACTGCTTTAGCCTATCAGCTATAAGCAAAACCTGAAGGCTTTGAAACTACTCCACCTCTCTACTTCTCAGGCAGTATAGATAAACATGTAGTCTCCAGAAGCGCCGTCACTTGGCTCCAAGACTCACCTGCTTTTTTTTTAATTTCCACAAACATACGGCGGTACTCACTTGGAGTCGGCCGCAGCTCCCTTAGCACTCTCGGCTTTAAATCTGTATACGGCATTACCCCAGCTTCTGCTTGATTGCGAACAAACGTACGCATCTTGTCAGTTAAGAATGGTATAGGCAAATCGTGTCCTGTATTTTCTCGGGTATGCTCAATGCCGCAAAAAGAGGGTCCACATTCTTGAACCAGGCTGGAATCATCAGCTCATTAGTGGGCATAGGTGCTAGGACTGCTTTAAGCTCATTGACGTATCGTCCGATTCTGCTTTTCTGGTCCCGGTTGTCCGGATTCTCTGATGAAGCACGCGACGAGCTCCATTTCTCTAACTCGAACTCGAGCTTTAACACTTCGAACTTGAGCTTCAACTCGCGGGTGCGATTCAATTCACTAACATTGTCCTCTTCTATCACATATCTATTCTAATCCACCATGTCCCACAGTGTGCCTGAACGGAAGTGCGTTTAGTAAAACGAAATTGGCCCCGTATCTGCATGGTACACTGCAAATGTCGTCGAAAGACGATAGTCTTGCGTCTGGAGAGAGTGAACAAAACGCTTATTTGATGTTATGCGCAAAAAACCGGTGAATGGTATTCTGGAGGCGCTGCGTTAGAGTGAGTGCCTCGAGCGTGCAGCGGAGGTGAACTAGCGCATCAAGTCACGTCACACGTGAGACATGATCGCAATCAGGTAGTTATCTTGGAAATCGAAGCGCGTGGTGTGCGCGACCGTCTCGGAGGCGATAAGGTGTAGAACGCAAGGCGATGGGTAGATGCCACCACAGTGTCGTCTTAGCTTTAGTCTTAGCGAAGCGTTGGAAACACTTGCCTTTTCATGCAAGCGTTGCATTGTCAGCGCAGCGTGATAAACGCTACGCTCCTTAGAATTACTTATGTATTCCTTTTCTAGTAAAAAAGCACACATACAGAATATTGACGTGTTGTTAAGGTGCCTCAGATGTGCGCAATAATTGCTTTTTAATTGAACAAGTATAAACGCTGAATCTTTAGAAATATTGGTGGGCGCTGCAGATGGGGTCGGCTGTTTGGGGTATCGTTTGGTGCCGTTTGGGGTATCGTTAAGGGTGGACAAATAGGCAAATGTACAGACAGACAGACAGACAGACAGACAGACACAGACCAAACTTTTTGTGTCGAAGGTCCCCAAGAAAGACAATCGTCTTTAAGAACAATAAATTGGGGAGGGTAGTTGGGCTCGAGAGAGCCCAAAGCAGGTCTCACCTTGCAGTGATGCGTTGCCGGATGACCATGTCACTTGGAACTGCGTCCGTCTCGTCACCAACGCTGGTTGCGACGAATCCTTTGATGCTCCGGGTGCTCCACTAGACTACCCTTGTCGTTGTCTGAAGTGCACCGCGTCGGCTGCTGTGCTCTCGTTCGCTGACGCGCAACGCTCTTGCGCCACTCAATTCCTGCCTCCAAAGTTGATCAGCAGGCCCATGCACAGGGCCAGTACAGCGCACCAACAGGTCCCGAAGCAGCGTACGTTTTGTCAGCTTCCCGTACTTTAGCTCCTTCCTCGCTGCAGGCTCTCCACTCCACGTCGACTGCGCCAGTTAATTTTCTACTCCTCGGCTAGCTTCCACACTAGATAAGGAGGCAAAGTGTTTGAGGTTCGCAATGGATGCCCCTCGATGACCCGAGTGCATGGTGGCAGCGCGAAGGAAGAGCTGTAGACCGGTGATGGGACGCTTTATTGCAGCACTCAGGCGTCTGCCAGGGTCCAAGCCCGAACCTCCGCTCTCCTATTTAACATTCAAACACCCTCTTTTCCACCCTCGGTTGGAGCCAAGGGTCTCTACACAAGCCAATCACACGTGTGGGCTCACATCGTCACAACCGATCGCACAAACACTTTCATAACAGACGCTGCATTGGTAAAAACCACGTTACCAAATACAACACGCAAGGGGATAGGTTCCCTGCGCCACGCGTGTCGCACTCTCTCCCCTGACAGGCCGTGTATCGGCTGACCTCCGTCGGTAGCCGTTCTCACGCTGGAGCTCCGTCAGCTCTCTTATTAAACGTTGCTTCGTAGGAGCCTCCTTAAGAATGGTGAGTATACTCACAAACATGATGAGTCGCTGACCAGATGTGCATGCGACAGCGAAATGCCCCGCCATCCTAACAACACTCGGTAATTACTTATAGCGGGAGAGGACAAGCTCGCTATGCGTGCCGCAACTATGTCTCGGTCAGCTCAGTGGTCCCGTTTGTGCGGCATTCAACGGCACACGTGCATGCCAACAATGACTTAAGACCAGACGACCACGCTTGGCCTGGTTCTTGCGAAACGCACTTGCTGATAGGCTTTCCCCTTTTCGTCCCAAACTGGGGCGAGTTTGACGGCTCTGCCCGTGAACCACGATAGAGTCTCGTTGTTCCCATGCATGGGTCTTCCGTGTTCGCCTACGCCGAACTAATCGGCGTCGTTGTTTGATGGGTGAACTCTCTCCGCGCTCTGCAGCAGCCGCAGCGCTACACACAACACGCCGCTAATGGGTGCCTCATACTAACTGCGTCCAAAAATGATAATCATGATATGCTTGTCATGCAGAACATGGCTACACGCTACGCTCATAGCGCGCTCGTGGCCGTTTTGCTACCTTAACATATACATAATTTAGTATTACGTGACGTGAATGGATGACGAATCTAAATGACATGTCTAATCATGGCATGCGTGTCATGTAAAATATGACTACATTCTACGCTCATAGCATGCTCGCGGCCGTTTCGCTAGCTTCACATACACCAAATTTGGTATCACGTGGTGTGAACAGACGCTGAAGGTAAATGACACGTCCGAACATGACAATCTTGACATGGAAGTCATATACGGAATAATTTACCTCCACCTCAAAACGTTGTTCTGATTTTAAAGTTACATATCAACCTTCCTCATTCGTGCTTCGAATACATTGATTCCCACTGTACGTGAGATCTGCCCTTTTTCTTCTTGAGGGAACCCCCCAGGTCAACATGCGTTAATACGTAACCGTCAAACAAAACTGCATGTTGTAGAATCTTCGTCCAGATTTTGCTCATTTTGAAGGTAGGTTTAGGTTGTTGGAATCCTAGTGCCCAATCGCTTTCAAAAATTACCCATGTAACATATTATCCTTTTAAATTCGAAGCATTTCTTTCCATACAGGCACTTTGGGTATCTATCTATCTATCTATCTATCTATCTATCTATATATCTATCTATCTATCTATGTGGCTGTGTGTCTATCTATCTATCTATCTATCTATCTATCTATCTATCTATCTATCTATCTATCTATCTATCTATCTATCTAGCTGTGTCTATCTATCTATCTATCTATCTATTTATCTATCTATCTATCTATCTATCTATCTATCTATCTATTTATCTATCTATCTATCTACCTATCTATCTATATAGCCACTTACGTCCGGGTGCTCTCGTGATCACCCCCTTAACTTAAACCAAAATTATATGGGAGGGTCGGTGAATAATGTCACATGAATAATGTCACACTCTCATAGCGTACGTCGTCAAACTCTATCCGCTAAACTTGTGGCACATACCCGTGTGTAGGTATGTTCCACTGGTATGCGGGTATGTGCCACAAGTGATTGAGAGTTTGTCTATCCAGGAATGGCAAGAACAGAAATGGGTATTTTAGCACGTGAGCGTTAAAAGAAAGCAGACATCAGCAGCGTTGACCCAACGAATGCAAAGAATAAATGTCAGGCTTCCAGCAGGAATTCAATCCCAGCATTCTGCGTGGTGGCAATTAGGTATTCGACGAAATAGCCACGCCAGGTGTCGGAAATACTTTTAGAATAGACTCTAATGTTCACAATTCGTGGTTGCAGTGCTGGCTATGCAATTTTATAAACATTACATATGTACTCTTATGATACAGCCGTCGCGTCGCGTTAACGTTATTTGTAGTTAGGCGCCCGCGAGCAACGGTACTTTATATCAGCTTATCGCTTCTGGTGTTGCTAATATTCATGTCCCTGTTGGCATCGTACTTAACTGTTAACAATTGGTTATATAAAATACATGTGGCTGCTTACCGTATGTCTTTGCGCGCATTTGTACATACCTTTAACGCCAATCAACCATGTTTCGCCGAATGAAGAAATTACAACGGTCACCTTAAATCCGCATGCTTCACATAACATCGATTCCCAAGGTAGATGGGATCTGCTGAATTTGTGTGTGCGTGTGCGCGTGCGCGTGCGCGTGCGCGTGCGCGTGCGTGTGTGTGTGTGTGTGTGTGTGTGTGTGTGTGTGTGTGTGTGTGTGTGTGTGTGTGTGTGTGTGTGTGTGTGTGTACATCGACCATTTGGTCGATGCTAATACCATCTCATGTAGCTACCATAACCTGTTTACATGAGAGATCAAACGCAAAGTCTGGAGCTCTATTAATAGGAAATGAAGTTCCATTGTCGCTTACTGCCATCAGAACCGACAACTATAGTAAAGTTGATGTTCGTGACCGTTTTTTCCCCCGAGGTAGTGGGTAAAACATGAGTGCATAGACCTTTTCGGGAGTACCTCTATATTGCTTGGGCGTCTGGTACGCACAGTAAGTTTGGGATCGTAAAGGTACGCTAACTAGAAATATGAAGTTGAGGGGAAATGAGCAGGGGCATACATGGAATGATGCGTGCAGTGTTGGTAGGGTCCGAGAAAATAAGTTGTTAGAGGAGATAAAGCGGAGAATGAATATCTCTTACTCAATTTCTCTCGCCCCAAACTCAGTGCTGAAGTGATGTCGTCACAAATTGGATTGCTCTCAGCGAATTATAAAGCGTCATCACACATCACCAGGCATGCAATTGGCCGCTGCTTGGCCGCTGTGTGGTGAAGCCACCGCTTCACCACATTGAAATCAAACGCGAACAGCGGCAAGCATTAGCAGTGGTCTGATACGCCCTGTCCAGTCATCACCGTGAACGTGCGCAATGCTGCCGAACAAGACTGATGTGCGCTGTAAATGGGGGTGACTAGACGGTGCGCACTATACGATTTCTATTACTTTCCGCTGTTCGCGTTCAATTTCACGCCGATAATACATGTATATACCTGTTTCTTTCTGGGAAAATAAAATGATTTGATTTGATTTTGATTTGATATGTATTACCACAACTGTGCTGTAATAACAGTAAGTAACATTAAAAATCCTGTCTTATGTATACATATACAGTGGATCATAAATCATTTAATTGCGTCAATGAGTACAATTATCTAGATTTTATTATAACTGATATCACTCACCGGGTTAGTCATATCACTGCTGTTTCTAATAAGACATTGTCAAAACTTCATTTTTTAAGGTGGTCTCTCAACGATGCATCTACCTTTTGTAAACTCGCCACTTTCATAGCTTCAATACTGTCGATTTCAGGATATGGAAATGTTATTTGGGACCCGTTTACACAGACGAACACACTTAATCAAAGTAAGGCTGTAAGATTCATATTCAATGGCTACGGTCGCTCATCTAGATGTAGAGGGAACGAAATACTCATAGACACGTCACTAGGTATATATTATACTATATTGTGTTTGGTGTTCGGTCGGATAACCGAGGGCACTTGCTTGTGTCGTGTGTTGGCTGTTGTCGAACCGTCCTTGACAAGTTGCAGAATCATCAACAACTGCTGAAGCCAAAAAATAGTCAGAAGAGACGAGCGAAGCTAGTCGACAAGTTTTGGCGACAAGCCAGTGGAGCTGGGATCCTTCTTCAAGAATGGAATCTTTAGGGAACTGAGCCCAGAGCCACATCCTTCCCAAGGCCCTGGAGCTTCCTGGAGGGACCTGGCGAACGAGCGCGCCCGACATCCAAGCCACGTGGAAGCAGCTCGTCTTTCCGGCGCATTGTCTGGCGGCGGAGGTGCGGTTATGCCTGACAGTTTGAACCAAACGTCATTGCTTTTGCAAAGTGTCATCTGGTGCAACCAGCGTCTAAACCAGCGAGCGAGCCAGGCTGACGCCATCAACGGAATCTCTAAAAAGAACCAAGCGGCGCGACGAGAAGCAGCGTCCGAGAGCGTCCGAAGAAATCCCGACTCATAGTCGCACCTCAGTGCAAGCTCTCTAAGCTGTTGGCCCCAGTGCCGAATATGTAACGCCTTTGTTTATACTGTACATAAATGTTGTCTTAACTCACCGTCGCCTTGTCCGCTCCGTCTATCAGCTCTGCGCAGACGCAGCCGCGAGCTTGGACACGCGATACACAACAGTGGTGGCAGCGGCGTGTTACCCAACAGCACGGTGTTATGCCTGCGAGTCCACACCGAACGTCCATGCCTCTGAAAAAGGCAATCCGTGTCAAGGCCAGCACGCGAGCCCGCCTGACGCGTACAACTCAACGGCGTGATCACGCGGCGGCGCCTTTCTCTCGCGCAACGCACAACGAGCCCCTTCAGCCCACGAGCCCGTCGAAGCAATCGGCGCCTTCCTGTCTGGCGAGTCTTGCACAATGCGTGGCGACGTCACTCGTCCTTGGCTGCAACCACGCGCAGCGGCTCCGAGTTTGATTAGAATGACGCGGCCCAGCGGCGAGCCCCATTGAAGGATTATGACCTCACGGCCAGCGGCGCTTCTGGTTGGACATTTGGTTACTCAAAGAATTCACCCGGTGCCTATAAAAAAAAGCCCTGCGACGCGTCGCGAGCAGTAGACCTATGTGTCAGAAAAAAGAGCTCGGCTCTCAGAGTCTCTATATAAGCTGTCGGCCCCAGTACCGAATTTGTAACGCCTCTATTTCTTTGCTGTACATAAACCTTGTTAACTCACCGTCGTCTCGTCCGCTCGTCTATCATCTCTGCGCAGAAGCAGTCGCGAGCTGAGAAAGCTACGCTACCAAACGGCTGGTGACCGTTTCGGTGGAGATCGGAGCAGTGGTGCCTTCGGGACCATGTTGGCGTCGCCGTCTTTCGTAACAACGGTCTCGCACCATGAGCTAGGAGGGACAGACCCACGGCTTTAGGAGCTAATAGCTAATTAGCCAGCCGCACGTGCTCGGGTGCTAGCGGGCGACGACAACAAAGACGACGGCCACCGGCCGAGCAGCGCGCTAGAATGTACAGGCTGACCATGATTAATAACACGTGGCCTAGGGTTTAGCGGCGGTCGCGATGTTGTAAGACGCTCGGCTGGTGCTGATTTCAGAGGCCACCGGGCTGATTATTCTAAACCAGATTTAGTGCAGGCATTAAAAGCTTGAAAATAAAATAAACACCACGTGCATATAAAAAATGTCACCACGAAAAGTTTCTGACACTTTTATTGCATGGGTGCATTTCTGCACTCAGTGGAACGACAAATAAATGAAATAAGATGCCTCTGGTTTCAAAACACCGCCCAACTTAGGCGACCTTTCTTGACGCGATGACTGGTTTCATCGTTCGTAACCAATGAAACACACCAGACTGAGCGTTGGATTTGACTTTTTCGTACTGTTGGCTCGTTCATAAGAGGGTGTGGCCAAACTCGGGAATATCCCGAGTTTCGCGAAACTCGGCGATACTCGCCCAATCCAGCATAGCGCCCCAGATCGAAGGCAGGCCAGAAGCATCACCGCGAACTCATTCAGTTCTCTGTGAATGGATGCGGGAATTGTTACGGCACCTGAAAAAAATACTGAAATGTCTATTTCTTCGTGGCTTCGACTATGGAAACGCTGATTACGATGGTATAAAGATGGAGTTCTACCTCTTATTGAGAGTCAGTATAACTGGCTTCGTCTGTAGCTTTCTTCATCATGTTGAGATGCCGCATCGGGAAAAGTATATAGCTGCTGCTGCAGTGCTTACATACAAGCGCCGAGTCTCCGTTCACCGCCAACGGTCTCCCCGACTGTGAAGTGCATCCACTTATGTCGCAAATTGACCCTACCATTGCAACATCTGCTTGCACACGGCTTTGTATGCGGACGTCCGCCACCGGTAACAAAAGAGGGAAAGTGAAAACTTAACTATAACGTGCACCCAAACATCAGAAACTCCTCCCACCATGACATCACCCGAACGACGAAGCCACGCTAGACTATAGCTACGCTGGCGCTGGAGCTGACTTTATAGACGTTCTCTGACTTTATGATGTCGATAGCCAGTGGTATCCGTCTTTTGGTGTTTGGGTATCGTGTGCAACGTTTCTGTTTCGCGTTTTCTATTTCACGTTCAACGCTGGGTCTTGCCTAGGCTTTGTTTTTGTACGTTCAGCCTCGAGGAAATTTTGACCACTTTTTTCGACTGCGTTGAAAAAAAACAGAAAGAGGCAGTTTTTCATTTTTTAGTTTTTTTGGCACTTCGCGTCTCTACCCCCGGGTGGTACCAGGGGGAAAAAGGCGAGAAAGGCGAGAAACGAGCGTGTCATTCTTGGGACCAATTCCATTAATTTTCTTTCCTGAGCTGTTTGTGCATTGGCTCTGTTTGGGTCCTTCGGAAGTCCCAGAGCACATGGGCAGACTAGGCTAGGCGCCTCCTCCTAAGAGGCGTCCGGGACTTTTGTACACCCTTGCCGCCCTCGTAGTTACGCCACGGATTTATGATACGCAAGCAGGCCAGTTAAATTCCTCCTCCTCGACTAGCTTCAACACTAGCTAAGGAGAGAAGATGTTTGAGGTTCGGAATGAGTCCCCTCGATGACTCGAGTGCATGGTGGCAGCGCGAAGGAAGAGCAGTAGTCCGGTGAAGAGACGCTTTATTACAGCCTCAGGCGACTGCCGGAGTCCAAGCCCGAACCTCCGCTCTTTTTCAGATCCAGACATCCTCTTTTCAACCCTGGGCTGAACAAAGAGTCCTCACAAACACCAATCACATGTTGGGACTCGCATCATCACAACCAATCGCAGGAACACCTTCATAACAGGTACTACATTGGTTAAAACCACGTTACCAAACAAAACACGCAAAAAGATAGGTTCTGCGCGTGTGACACTCTCTCTCATGCCAGGCCGTGCTGCCTCCGTCGGCAGCCGTTCTCGCGCTCGAGCCCCGTCAGTTCTCTCATTAATTGGTGCTTCGTAGAAGCCTCCCTAAGTGCGGTGGTTACACCGTTGGGCTCCGTGCACTTACCAGGTGTGCATGCGACAGCGAGGCGTCCCGACATCCTAGCAGCACTCGGCAATGACGTACAGCGGGGGAGGTTATGCTCGTCTCCCTGCCGCCACTAAGTCTCGGTCAGCCAAGTGGTCGCGTCCCCGCGTCATTCTCACTGACACGCGTGCATGCCATCATCATCATCATCATCATCATCATCATCCTGACTACGTCCACTGCAGGACAAAGGCCTCTCCCATGGTCCGCCAGTTAACCCGGTCCTGTGCTTGCTGCTGCCAATTTATACCCGCAAACTTCTTAATCTCATCTGCCCACCTAACCTTCTGTCTCCCCCTAACCCGCTTCCCTTCTCTGGGAATCCAGTTAGTTACCCTTAATGACCAGCGGTTATCCTGTCTACGCGCTACATGCCCGGCCCATGTCCATTTCCTCTTCTTTATTTCAACTATGATATCCTTAACCCCCGTTTGTCCCCTAATCCACTCTACTCTCTTCTTGTCTCTTAAGGTTACACCTACCATTTTTCTTTCCATTGCTCGCTGCGTCGTCCTCAATTTAAGCTGAACCCTCTTTCCACAATGGCTTAAACTCAGACGGCGGCGCCTTACCTGCAAGTGGTCGCTTCCCCGCGTCATTCTCAATGACACGCGTGCATGCCAACAATGGCTTAAACTCAGACGGTGGCGCCTGACCTGCCTCTTGCCAGACGCTTTTCCGAGTAAGCCTTCTCCTTCTAGTCCAGAACGGGGATTACTTTGATGGCTCCGCTTGTGAACCGTGAGAACGAAGAAGTTTTGACTCACCACCACAAGCTTTTCTTTTTTGCAAAAACGAACTCGCTCAAAGCGACATTCCTGGCAGCGTCATTGACATCGGCTTTTCTTTTTTTTTTTCGGCTACGAAATTGCTCACAGCCTCTCTTACTCGTCAAATGCTAGTATTGAGACAGTAGTTAGGAATTTCAGTATCTTTCGATGTCGGTTGGCTTTCTGTGAACGAAGCTTATTATGCTATCATAGCATTTATCTCATGAGAACAACGGAGAACGAAAAGGATCTAGCCTATAATATTTGACAATCATCTGTGCAAGCGTCTCATTATAATTACGAAACACAAGGTAATAGAAGACGACTTCCGTCTTCACTACGCGAACTCAGGCTAAAATTCTGCGGCATCAGTGCAGCCAATAAAGTAAAATGTGAAGTATGTCATGTTTCTGAACATAAAGAGCAGCTCTCGGGATTCTGCGTCTGCCCATATTTTAAGCGTCTAATCTTGAATAAAAAGGCCCGTTAAAAGAATTTTTTTCATAAATTAAGACATCTCCATCAGGCTGAACAAGTAGAGCAGTAGCAGCAGCAACAACAAAGTGGCCGATGTCACAATTCCTATCTTAATAACCACTTTAAAACAAAACTAAATATTACTCCATAGATATGGCAGTGCTCCATCACCTGTTTGGCTGTCGTCTCCCACACACCATTCTTCAGGTTAGTCTTACTGTTATTGTTGGACGATATCTCCCACAAACAAGGATATTGTTCCACGTGAGAAAAAAAATAAGTTGCTTCGTCACTCATTTTCGCCATTACGGGGTCTGCAAGTGTAGAGCGTAAATTGGAAAGACCGCCGCCGGCGCGTTTTGCAGAAGAAAAGGGTACAATGTGGCCAGAGACCCACCCGAAACTCCGCTACATCCCCCGCTGCACGGGGATCGTTTGACCGATCGGAGAAACGATCCCTGCCTCCCCCGAGGGGCCGCGAGGAGGGCGCGTCGACACGCTAACCCGTGACGTCATTATCACGTGATGCGCCATCCTCGCCTCTCCTCCGGGGAGTTCTCCCTCGTGTGAATCCCGCTTAAGAATCACATAAAAATCACATAAGACATCCGTCAAATGAACAGGGAATGGAGAAATAGTCTGTTTACACACCACACACCATTTCTCCTATCCTCTTTCATCCCCCTCCACCCCACCCCAAAGGCACTGCGCCGTGTCGCCTGTAGGCAGACAGAAATTAGGTGCCTTCTTCCTTTTCCTCATGAACCACTAACAATAACAACCATACCAGTCCCGACGGCGCGGTGTTCGTTTTGTAGCTTGTCTGCATTTCTTGGGGCGAACAAAGAACACAAAAGCTCACGTATGAGTGACTTGAGCCTGGGAAAAGCCCGTGTCGTCAAGCTTTTCGCAGAATGGACTGGGCGAACACAATGACGGGAGCCGCCGAAATTGCTTCCGCGTGTCAAACTTTACTATGAATGGAAAGGAGTTTTAACAAGAAAAAAATACTAAATTAAAAAAAACGGGCGCTGCTATGCTGGGTCGGTACAGAGTCCTGAATTGCAGGCGTGCTGGCAAAATGTTAAAAAGCTCCTCAAGTTCTCAGGGGGTAACCAAAATCTTTGACAGCATTACAGCTTGAAGGAATCTGCTTTTGCCAGTGACTAAGCATCGCGCACGGCAGGAGTGGTGTGTTAATTCCTACCCCCTTCCTCCTTGGAATCCACTCGGAGAGACGATAGCGAGAGGAAAACGGCGACACAGAGACAAAAGGAACACGAAGGACACGAGCGCTAACTTCCAACTGAGTTTATTGCGCAGAGCGCGAAAATATACACGAAAATATATAGAGGAGACAGTAACCATGTGACAAAAACCATGTGGCACAAAGATCAAAACACGAGTAAGAGAAAAAACAAAAAAACTAAAGAACAGAAAAAGGCAGAGAAAAGTCTATAAGGAAACGAGACATAAAAGTAAAGGTAATATAACTACTTGCGCGCCCCAAAACCTTCGAGAAAAGCTTTCAACGTATCAAATGGCAAGAAATGATATAAAGGATGATAGCATGTGTTGTCACTACATTTACAAAACTTGAAATTCGTCGAGATGTAAACTTTTTTTAGCGCAAAACAATACATCAAAAGGTCATTCACAAGCGCCCGTCCTGTCTCTATCGTTCTTGTGAATATTTTGTTTTGCGCTCCGTAATTTTGCAATCGCCACATCTATTCATGCAAAAACGGAAGCGGCGTCTGAGGACAAGCAGTCTAATGCAGGAGAGAGCGTAGGGGCGCTCGATGCTCACGAATCGTGCTGCTCTGTCACCTTGGAAGCCACATGATTTATGAAGGTGGAATACAGTGCTCATTCTCCTTCGGTTTTGTGAATAATTGTAGAACAAACTGAATTTGAATCACGATGTTGCGTAATGAAATTCTCGGGAGTTGCACATGAGCCAGAACATGCTGCACAACCCACTTTCATGCCCTCCTATAGTGATGTTCATTTTTTTTCGAACAATTGTGAATTACACTAGATACACAATAATTAAGTTACGGATAATTATTCAGTTTTTCTCTCGTTATTATCGCACTTCGATATACGTTTTGCTCTGAGAAAAGATCATACAAGTTTTGTAGCATGCATGAGCATAAATTGCTCATTATAAATTGTCATAGTATGCGAACGGTGTACTCTATAAACGCACAACCTATTAGCATTAAAGTTGAAGCCAGTTAGATCCATAAACGCACTATTACGCCACCAAAAATTACGGGGTTTTATTGGAGACACACCTAAAGATTTGTTGGAAATCCTAAATTCAAATTGTGAAATCACGCCGGTGCGATACAGCATTAGCTCAGTGACACTGCAAACAAATTTACAAATAGCTGTGCACCTTGGAAGTAGGCAGTATACATTAGCTCCTTAGTTATGTTAGCATTTTAATGTTGATATCTCATCGCAGTGGTGTATTTTATGTCGTCATTTCATTCCGTGCCTTTAAGTTAAGGTTTTAATTTTTATTCGAAGGTATGAGCAAGTGGTTTTTATCAAGGACCTTCACTGGAACGAGTTCCAAGGGTGTGGGGAATTAGACAGATTTACAATATGGAAAAATCAATTCTGTGGCTTTACAATCCGGCACATACGCAATTACAAGGCACGCCATAAAATGAGACTATAAATATTTGTAATCATTGGTCAGCAATGGAAAAAGACGCCCTCCTTAAATAAGTTTTTTTTTTCCGCATAGGACTCACAATGACGCAGACAAACCAATAGTTTGCTGAGTCGAGCTAGGAACTCGCTTGAACTCAGACCCACCGTGGTAAAACTCAGCCGGGCTCACTCGGACTGAGGCTTACCTATAGGTATAACCTGGTATAACTAAGCCGGACTGACTCAGACTCAGACTCACGCTAAATCTGAGTCTTTCAATTCCTCTGATAGACTCATCAGTGAGTTTGCCGACTTATAATCGGAACACATCGCTCGTTCTCGTTGATGAAGACCTTTTGTGTGCGTTCACGAAGGTGAAATGTGGGAGGATTAGGAAGGGTGGAAGGGTAGTTGATATGCCCACATGACGATAATAGGGATGATATTTACCGATCTACGTAAGAAGAAATCAACGAAAAACACGAATGCAGAGTAGGAACCAGGAAAGGCAAGTGCTTGGCTTAAAACTAAATGTTGTTAAAGAAAGACCCTACAAAATTAACCAGAAGCACATGCTTTTAAAAAGGCTATCTAAACCACAGTTGCACAATTAACCGCAAATTTTTTTTCAACAAATGTTTCAAGGTGGTGGTATGAAGCAGCCGATATCCATGGAACACCAAAATATCAACGCCAAGTTTATTCCTGAGGAAAGCTGGGGGATGTTGCCCTTGGCAGGCCACCCTTTTGCCGCGGCGGCCAGAACGAAAGAAAGGCAGCCGCCTCATTTTGTAGAGATAAGGATCAGCGCCAAGACACCCTGCTGTACTGGGCGCTGTGTGGCTGAAATTATTCTACAGAGCCCCGCTGTCCTTCGGGTTCGCGCACAGATACGACACGGGGTGTCTTCGTGCCCTGGTAAAAGCCATAATGCCGAGCTTCCGCTGATTACGGACGTCGGACCACAACGCTGTGCGTCTCTAACTGATTAGCCGCCGACGCTCGAATCAGTACCAGATGTCCAGGTATGGCCCCTCGGAAGTGCCTAGACCACGATCGCCGTTGGGCAAAGCTTGGGTGGTCGGCGAGAGCGGCGAGATGACAAACACGTTTCACCCCGCTCGCTGAAAGCAAGATTCGCCGGAGGAGGCAGCATCGCCGGGACCATACACGTGTTTGGTTTGCGTATGTGTGTTTGTTGGGGTCGGTGCTGGCATAATGACACTCGTGTGTGCTGCGGGACATGTTATTGGACAGTGCCGTATGGACCTATTCCCCAATTTAAGGATCTGGGGAGATGAGAATTTAATCAGCCCTCACGGGCTGCTTAGAGTGGTTAACGGAGCTTTTTCAATAAACAGCCTTTTTCAATGTAGAGCTTCCAATGTAGAGCTCCGGGCCAGACAGCCTGTGCCATGTAAATAATGTAAATAAACCCTCTCTACGAAGTTCAACCTCCTTTTGCCTCGAGATCTTGATCCCGGATCTCTGGTGCCGCAAACCCCGGTCGCTACAGGAATCACTCACACATGACACTTCGCTCTGTTTTTATTTCGAAGGCTTCACGAGTATCGCATTCAATTTCTTTTTCATTGCGAATGACATTCAATGATTTGAAAGAAATTCCTTTGTGATGCGGCCGTGTCTACAGTGATCAGACGGGTCGAGGCCTAGTGACACCTATAGGCAATGTGAACATCCTTCAGGCACAAAACTGACCTCTTGACTAGTCTCTGCGTCCCCAATATATCAGTGTCATCGGCAAAGGAAGAAATAGATTGAACGTGAATATTTTGAAGCCTTACAAAACAAAAAAAGGGCAAAGTGCAACGCATGTATGAGTAATCATTCAGTTGTCTTTACAGCTAGATAAGGGATTCGCGTTGCTAGATAGCAGGTGCACGTGGCGTTGATCATGTAAATGTGCTGTTTGTACCATTTTGACACGCTTCTTGCCTTTGTAGTGTTAGGTGTGCAGCTGTGGAACGCATCAGCCTATTTTGCATGAATGCGCTTCCGGTACATGGGCTTGTGGACTTTCTGCCATAAACATTTCGCTTGATGTCCTGTCAGGTTGAGCTCTTTAGTTTGTTCTTCCAAAAATATTATGAACTAACTCACCAAGCAAGCTACATATGTGGTGTTCATTCTGAAACACGGTTGTGACAAATCGGCATCTATAGTTAGTTGAAGTAAGTCCGAGATAAAAATGGGTGAAGGAAACGCAGATTACTTGGTTTGATAGCGCGGCATGGAGCATCGCACAGTGTGCGAGACAAAGCACGTTGAAAATACAAGCCCACGCTTCAGTGTTTTGTCCGCATTTATCTTCTGTGCTTTACTTCACAGCTTGCACAAACTTAATTTATGGTAATCACCGTTTCGTCCAATATTGTTGATCTTGCTCAACCTGCCGCTACAATGGGGATCGTTTCTGTTTCATAGAGCATTTCGTATATTAATTGTCATTTTACTTTTCTTTGTTCATTAAAGGTCATGCATGTGGTCCAGCTTCTTAAGTAATTTTTAATATGCCCTAAAAAGCTAGCCCTTCCTCAGTTATAGCAATATCTTCCACAGAAATCACGCTTCTACCTTGCCCGTCCCCAGTTTTGGCCCCCACCCTTCGAAATCGAACTGCCTTTGTTCTTAGACTCGCTTGAACAGTCGTAAGAACGAATATTCCAGTACCGACTTTCCACACCTTTCATCATTGTTCAAAGCCCACCTCACATGTTACATATTCTCGTCAGCTAGAATATGTCGACAGTTATCGCCAAATACCACCGTTGGCGCTGTCACTGACGGGGATCCGCTTAAATACAGTGAACTCAAAAGCATCTTAAAATTCACGTTTAAATCTAATCCAACATTATTAGGAGCACTCCACAAGTTTTTTTTTTGTTTTTTTTACAGTCGACTTACTTAATTTGAAATGGCAGGTGAATCAATTTTGATGCGTTTGCGTGGTGGACAGAATTAAGGCAAGACTGGTGACAGAAGGTGCAAAATAAACGTAGGTGAAAACTGGAAAAAAAAATCCTGTTTAAATGGCGCGAGAGAGAACACGTCGGCGTCGGCGGCGTAGCAAAAACTGCTAGCTGCCGGCTCGCGGCTTGTCTGGACTTAGAAGTGTGGCAGCTTGGGCTAGTTGGTATGGCATGACGATAGTTATTGCGCGAGAACAAAACGACGACACAGAGACAGACAAATGGAGAGGGAAAAAAAAGGCACGGGTGATGAGGCGCCGCCGATGTGAGGAAGAAGGGAGGAAAGGAGTCCCCCGGGATGCTTGTTTTCTTCTTTTACACTGCGCTTTCGCGCGACTGCCTGGTGCCCGGTATCGTCGCCGTCGCCAAATTCGGAGGCGCGCGCTTTTTTGAGCGCTCGTTTGTGACCGTTCCGTGCGCGGGCGCACATATTGTCTGGTTTGTACTTCTTGTGCTTTAAGAGCGCACGAAGGTCAGTTCGCTCGCTCTGGGGGCCCCATTCGTGTAAAGAACGCCCTACTCACACACAAAGTGCTAGCAACTGTGACCGTTGCTAGTTCGTGCTTGTCCTTTTCATGCGTCCTTGTCTTCAAGTAAGGAGCAAAAAGTTGTTCACGGTCGTCCTGCGTGTGTTCTTTTCGTGCGTCCTTTGTGCTTGATCCGAGAGCGTCAAGTTTCGTGCCACTTGCCGTGCCATTTCAATATGTTGCTCTTGAACTCAATGCTTCGCCCTTGCGGCGAAACTTGGAACTTCTTTATGAGCTTGTTGGAGCCATCTTTGCGTGGGGTTCACGATATGCTGCGACTATGTATATGCTAACCAATTCAGCTACCACAATGGTTCAAGCATGGCGATGGGCGTTAAGTTCTTGGGATGTTGCCAAACAACAATCGACGTTGCACAAGCTCTCATATGTCAATAAGCAATAAACGCTTCACTACATTTGCGAGGGCACGTTCCACTTTAGTGTTATACGGATGTCTATGACGGAGGAATCAGCCATGTTTTAACACGACGGCGTTAAAAGAGCTCGTTTCGCAGAAATTGTGGCTTCAGTGTCGTTGGTTGTGAGCATAAAAAGATAATCATCTTATGCGTGAGCGAAAAATTCAGAATGATGCAAATAAAATAAAATATTAAAAATGCTGGGTCAGAGTGGGGACGGTACCGCCGCGGTCGTGTGGGTTTGAGTGAAGATTGAACCCGGGTCGATTGCGTAGCAAGCGGATGTTCTAGCATACGACCACGTGCCTGCTTGTGACTGCAGTGAAAAGAACTTCCTCTGCTTGGAAATGCAGTGAAAGTAGCTTTCCTGTTTTACAAACACACGAGTCCTACCTGTATAAGTGCATCATGATGCAACATGAAATATTGCAGTAATAATGCGTGGTACAAGCACCCATTACCAGCGGGCGTAAAAACATGAGTTTATCATAATGGCTCCGTGGCGTAAAGCAGGTCACCCACTACAAAAGGCACACGCTCTTCGCTTCATTTCTCGCTTTGCTTTCTAAGCCTGGAGTTTTAACGAGATGAGCACTCTTGTTGAAAAGAAGAATTTTAGTACAAATCTCTGAATTTTTTTAGTGGGCATACTTCTAATATTAGTAAAATTTTGCATTTACCTTCTATATGTTGCTTTAAAAAAATTGCGGTTCACATCAGCTCTATGCTCTCGTCACGTTGCCTATACCACTGACTTATCTGGTATACTTTCTCTTCCCTCCTTCACCCTTTTGTTTCAATTCAATCAAAACCAGAACATGTAACGATCACCTGACATATACATCACACTCTCAGAATGTTTAAATAAAAAAGGGTGAAGTTTACACTAGTCGTATAAAGATTAAGAAACAGCGAAGTTGGTTGATCTTAAAGGTTTAACATGGCTTTCTTGGCTGATGGTATTTCCTTGGCGTAGACAAAGTAGAGTCAAACCACAGGCTGTCACAGACCATGCCAGCATACCCTAACTTCGTCCGTAGCATGCTAACGAGCGAAGTTGTCTGTGGCACGCCAGGTAGAAAGAAGCACGGACCTTTCGTCCATCGTACTCGACTCGCGCGGTGGTACTTACCTCTAGCTTTTAGAACTTCACTCCTAAAGCATTGATCATTAATAATACGTAATGGTAGTACGTTTAGTTTTTCGTTTTTTTAGGCGGATAATTTGGAAGCGGTGCTACGTCTTGCAATTTTCAAGATTCGTTATAGCGCGGCGATAAACATCGAAGCCAGAAAGGACGTGACAACAAATGGTACACCAACAAGCTCACGTAGTTTTGCAAGTACTCCTAAGAAAACATCGCATAACCAGGCATAACTGCCGCTCGGCTCCATAATCGGATTGACGAGGACTGACTTATAATTATTGACTTAAAACAATTATGAACCTTGTAATCAACTGCAAGGAGGTTGTGTTAATCGTGTAACACCTGCCTACTCCGCCTGAACAGGCGATCTCTGGTTAAGGATTGTAATGCCAGTAAACGATTAATTGATGAAAGATGTCCCGTAAAACGATTAATCGTCATAGATGTTCACGTTCATTTAATTGATATATCAGATTAATCCATTCATGCACGTTATCTTCGTCCGGTGTGGGCAATTTTAAAGGTTTTTTTTTTAATCCGCCTTATAGCGGTATTTCAAGTTCTGATTATATCCTTGTTGAATCTAACTTCTTCAGTACGTATTTGCCAGTTTGTTTTCATCAACAATATCAAGTCCGACTTGCAAATTGTTATGCATGGCGCGGCACAAGGTTCAATATTAGGGCCTATCTTGTTCTTATATACATTATGTTGTGTTTATTCTTCACACCCCTGAAATATAAAGGCCTCTATGGAGATGATACCAGTGTTTTCTTTTCTTCTTCTAGTTTACCTCGCCTTGTGGACTCGGCGAACATATGGCTCCAACATTTAATAGACTGGTTAAGTGCTAATCAGTTAAACTTAAAAGTCAGCAAAACTAAACTTCTTATATTCCACGCCACTAATAAACAAGTTTCTTTATTCCTCTGCTATTATTTAAGATGCAGGTACTGGAACGAGTCCCTCAAAATAAAGTTCTTGACGTACAATTCCACGAAAATTTACAATTCCACGAAAACCATACGGTAAACACCACACGTAGAGTTTCTTTAAAGCAACATAACCAAATCAGTAGGCATCATCAACAGATACCAGATCTTGTTAACAAACTCGTTAAATCACTAATTATACTCATTAATTTATTCTCGCTTGCACTATTGTCATTCTCGCTTGTACAAACTTTATAACAAGCTTACAAACACGCCCTACCAGACATAACCATACGCAGATGCTCACTGAATACACCTTCCATACCGACTGTTTCGAAAATTCATTTTTTCCATTGACCATTGAAGAATGGAATAACCTTCCCTTACATATTATAGAAAGCACATCACTAACACAGTTCTTCACTGCACTTGAAAGCGTACCTTGAACCCTGACAGACAGTTATTTTTTTTGTTGTCGTTTTCCTCCTCCTATTGATGTATGAAACTACACCTGTCACAGTTCTTCATGCATTGTCTCTCTTACTTTTTTCTTTTCAAATACCAGAAACCCCACACTATGCATTTGTCACCTCGCTCTAAAGCACCACTGTGTAAAAATGCTTACACCAAAGTCTCACACTGCTTTTTCCTTTTCTCTTTTTCTCCTTTTTTTCTTCCCTTTCCTACGGTTTTATTATGCGATCCTGTTTTCTTTATATTATTGTGCCACTAATCGCTCTTGTGTTGCACTTTTTTTATAATTAGTTGGTGTTTCCATTGTATCACAATTTGTGTTATGTTGTATTCAACTATTGTATATGCCCTCCTGCTATGATCCCTTTGGGATTGGCAGTATCTACAAATAATAATAATAATTGTGTTCTTATTTGGGGGGTTGCCTTGTGGTCTAATCTAAGTAGCTTGTACCTTATGAAAAAAAAAGAGAGAGCTCCTCGCTTCATTCGTAACTTATACCACAAACACTTATCTTCGCATTTTTTCATCGAAGCACCTTCTTTGCATTCGTGAGATATATAACGAGCGTCTCTCTGAGATGATATGTTTAGAATACAGAAATGACTCTGAGGGATTTCTTGCTACCTACACTAGCAAAAACACTCGAAACTACAACTTCAGACATCCCACTTTTTTGAAACCAAGAACTACCTATGGTCAGCAACTTTTAAAATGGCAAATCCCTAATTTACTAACCAGTCATCCCCAAGTACTAACTCTGATAATGCATGTTTCTTCCATATCATTAAATAAAGTTTTTTCATTCCATTCAAATAAACTTTTTTCATTCCATTCCATTCCGTATCATTCTTCAGAAAGAGGTCGAACATGTACTTCTAAGAGCACATAAAGTATGAGTGCATTTAGTTATGCCATTTTCTTATATTTGTATGCGTGACATGTTATATATGTAGCCCCTTTTCTGAATATTCATGTACCAAAACCTGTGATTATGCTCCCATATGAAACACTGCTGTCCGCACCACCATTGTGCTTTGCAATGATACGTGTGTGTAATCTAACACGTTTCTCGAAGCCTTGTTGTAATCTTTATTTTGTATAAGCTCTCCCCTATAGTTTCTTGCGATGTGATTGTGTTCTTATATTTATTTATTATTAGTTTTTTGCCTATGCAGTTGCTCTGTGTGAGGAATGTACAGTGTGGTGCTGGAGGCCTAGTCAGGACTCATAATGTCGCCTTTCGTCTCCTGCACCACGGCAATCATTTATTGTCAAACAAAGGAATAAGTATTACTCGTGGCTAAGAAAATACACTTGTTACTAACACGAATGGGCGATGTGGTGGATGGACGACAAGAGTGCTGTAAAGAAATCAGGACATTTATTAATCTGGTATCACTACACCAGTCCCATTTAACCTGGAGATCACGGGTTGTCACAACTTTGAGCCTTTGTTCAGCTCCACAAACAATGTGCAATGAAAATTAGTACACTACCAATAATAATTGCAATTTCAGAGACAGACACAATAGCTGCAAACCTCAGGAGTGTTTGATTACACGTGCATGTGAAGCTTCTGCCTTTTCACTTAAGTGACATTGGTTGCTCAATAATATAGATAGATAGATGTACAGATAGACAGACAGACAGCTAGATAGATAGATAGATAGATAGATAGATAGATAGATAGATAGATAGATAGATAGATAGATAGATAGATAGATAGATAGATAGATAGATAGATAGATAGATTAGATAGATAGATAGATAGATAGATAGATAGATAGATAGATAGATAGATAGATAGATAGATAGATAGATAGATAGATAGATAGATAGATAGATAGATAGATAGATAGATAGCTAGATAGATAGATAGATAGATAGATAGATAGATAGATAGATACTAACATTTATTTTGGAGTACAAAAAATAAAACTGGTTCCCTTGCATGCTCTGAAAAGTTCAGTTTTGTACACCTCAGCAACAGCTGCATCAGCAGAAGTAAATTTATAAAAATACTTTTAGCTGGTTTACTAGAAATAAGTGTAAGGCTAGAATTATTGAGCATGAATTACCATAGTAAAATAATTGGGTTGTGTTATGTGTTGCAACTGCTTAGCAGCTGCGCAAAATGGCTATTGAGAAAAAACAGGCCTCAGCCCTGAACACCGTGGCCACGAAACACAAGAGGCACAAATGCACGTAAAATCGTCTTTCTTAAACAACAAAAAAAGCTTAATGGACTACATCATTCGTCAAGTTCGAGATGAGAAAAAAAAGCTTTTCATTTTTCTCAAGGTAGCAGCAACAGTTGCATCATTAGAAGCAATAAATTTATCAAAATACTTTTAGCTGGTTTATTAGAAATGATTGTAAGGCTAGAATTATTGAGCATGAATTAGCATTGTAAAATAATTGCGTTGTGTTATGTGTCGCAACTGCTTAGCAGCTGCGCAAAATGGCTATGGAGAAAAAACAGGCCTCAGCTGTGAACACCATGGCCACGAAACACAAGACGCACAAATGCAACAACAACAAAAGCTTAATGGACAACATCATTTGTCAAATGCGAGATGAGAAAAAAAAAGCTTTTCATTTTTCTCAAGGTAGCGAGTATAGTAAATAACAAACTCAGGAAAGACAAAAAATTGCACTCAGTGAAACAACCTGTTTTAAAACAGAAAAAATGCAATGTGAAAAAACGTGTGTACTAGGTCCATGTAACTGAATAAGCACTTCTTCCAGAAGAAGCACTAAAACACAAATAGCTTCAGGAGAATTAGTATGCCTAAAAGCACGAGCCCACCAATGAGGGCTGCTGCTGCTAGCCATTTTCACGGGCCACAGCGGCTTCAATGGTTGTCCACACTGAAGGCAGCATGGTGGTAGATATCCACCACGCAGGTATGTTCCGCAAACTCGGACTGTATCCTGCATCCGCTGGGAGAGGGTAGTACGTGTTCGAAGTCGGTCTGCGTGCAGGAGCTCTTGCAGGGGGTTCACGGGGAGAGTAACGCGGCATTGTTATCACAGTGTGACGCGCAGGCTCTGATCCTTGCGCGTGTATATGCAGTTGGCTCGCGTTAAGCCATGCATTCATTTTGTCGTTACGTGCAGGAATGCCTTCAGGAACGACTTCGAGAGAAGGCTGATTGGAGGAGTCGTGTGGTATCACTAAACCCCGCTTCATTCTGTCAATGAGATTTCTCTGATGTTCCGATGTGGCGAGGGTCGTCGAAGTTGCCGCTCCGACTAAGGTCGCACGCTCATCTTTTGCGACGGGAGAAAGAGTTGGTAGTTCAAGGTGCCTGTACTGCTCAGTTGTTCGTCGAGACGAGGGCTTAGCTCGCTTGGAGCTTGGGTCACCGAGAAGAAATGCACTTTGTTCAGCGGAAATCGACGGCCGATTGACAGATTTAGTCTTCGCAGTCGCCCTGCGACATGACGGCGCACCATTTACAAGGTGGCAGGAAATGCTTGTTTTTGCGGGATCGAATGTGAGAACTTTCATATGTTCCTCTGTCCCAGCCGTTAGCGTGAACACGCAGAAAGGCCAGATCAAAACCTCCCTGTGCATCGGATAGACTGAGTATACGCTTATGTCTTTGATTAGCGAAGCGGGAATGTCTCGCAGCTCCAAGAGATATACACCACGGCCAAATTTCGCCGCTTGCCTCAGGCACACAGATGCAGACAGGAACTGACTAAAGCGTACTTCATCGCTGCTGTAAACAAACTTCTCGACCCCTCGAAACACCACGGGAGCATCACAGTTTGGCAACTGGTTGAACGCACTGATTAAGAAATGCAGAAGACTCTTGAACGGAAAGGAATTCCAGCTTTCCTTCGTAGGTTCTGCAGTGCGGCAGAGTTGGTTGAAATCTCGGCAAATGTTGGGATTTTTCAGTGTATAGCATATAATGGCCACGAAGTTTTCTTTCTTCATCACATTCCAGCTATGTGAAGGGCACTGTTCACGTTTCACCTTGTAAAGAGAGTCTGCTTTCTTCCACGCTTTTCCGTATATCACTTTTGCTGCACATTCTAAACTCAAAATCGTTTTCGCTTCACCGTGATCGAGTCTGCATGCTTCTTCGACGTAGTATAACAGTCCAGCGTGCTCAGTTGTCTCGACGTAGTTCGCCATGTTATCCGTTCAGCCCTGTCAGCAACGAACACGCGCGCACACTTCGTACACAACCACTGAGAACCACCAAACAGCGCGTCGAGGCCTCCATGTTATCCGTCCAGGTCTGTTAGCAACAATCACGAGCGCACACATTGAATACAACCACTTTCAACCACTAAACAGTGCGTAGAGGTCTGCAATTAGCAACAAAGTTTCGCGGTTATCGCACGCCACAGGTGCTCTGTGGCGCCGCATTGCGGCATCTCTAGTATACACATCTCCGCGAACTTTCTCTCTCCCTCTCTGCTTCTCGTCGCGTTTTTCTCCTTCTCCCTCACACGGCGGCGTGTGACCGCACCTTTCAGCCGCTATCGCTAACTGTATACATATGCCCTGTCGGTAATCAGTCTACTGATACGCTGCAAACACTGCAGCACTTAATTGACGCTCCGTGGTTTTTGAACGCCGTTCCTTTATACCACTTAAGTGAAACGGTGCGTTAGGTCTGTGTGGAAAAGGTATTACTGTTTGATAAAAGAAGGTATGCTTCCGAACCACACTGGTCCGAACATGGACACTAGAGAAGAGATCATCGTTTGTGTTGCTTTGATCTCTTGTGTTGCCATGCATACATTCTTTCATCATCAATCCTTCCCAATTAACTGAAATTTCAGTCGTTCTGAGACATCTTTACAACATAACAAGCGCTGCCGTACACAATTCTACACTAGGCTTGCGTGTATTCTATTGCCTGTATTGCACTTCGCACTCACATGTGTCATTGTATATGCCTTGTTGCACTTGTATCAACTAGCCTATAGCTGCCTCGCGACTTTACCTTATTTCGTTTCATTAGCAGGATTCCTTACTGCGTTTTTTTACTAATCATGCCATATCAACTAACACATCTCTAATGATTAGCTGGCTTTTTTAGGCGCCCATCGGTGAGTCCAAAGCCTCATTGTCCGACTTGATCCAACCTGCGGGATGATCTACAAGTGTTGAGAATGTGACATTCATTTCTTCAAATATAATATTCTTTCTATGCCCATTGATCAGTACTCAGCTGCAAACAGAACACATCTGCTGAATGTACAGTCGAATATTTCCTTGGAAACTTTTGTGGCATATGCGTAGATTTCCCATTTTACTGGGAAAGAGGGGTAGGAAATCGCTTTATATACCCTACACTTCGCCCCCATGAGTGACGCAGCTGTTACTATTGTATGACTGGTTACAGCTCTCCAGCCGGCTGTATATTGAACCTATGCAGCTGTGTCCTCACATTTGAGTACATCTATAATACACCTAACTGGCGGTGTAAGTGCAGTGCTTCAACAACGAATCAGATATGTAGATTGCTCGCCATACGAGCGACTAATCTTCCACTCCCATCTACCTTTGTTCCTAGCATTGCTCGATATGTCTGGTAATACAGATATTCTCAGACAAAGAGAAAACGAGAGATGACGGGATAAAAAAAAACTATCAGCTTTTGAGCCCACCGTGCACTGTCCTTTATAAGTGACCGTGCATAGATGTACGTACGTACTTGAGAAGGTCAACGGAAAAACAACACAATGGGTACAAAAGTAAAAAGTATGAAAGATAACAAAAGGGAGTATAAGGAACAGGCATATCAACGAATTCGAAAAGGTTAGGCCAGTCTGTTGCTATTATGCGTGATTTAACGTCCCAAAACCACGATACGATTACGAGGAACGCCGTAGCGGAGGGCATAGGTGTGCAGGGTTCCCGTTCCCGTTCATGGGAGTGAAAGTTTATTGAAGCTCCCCCTCCCTATTAGGTTAATGCATTGGGCAGATTTTGCGCCCCCGTCTCTTCTTAGGTGACTAGGGGGGCACCTTCTACAAGTGAACGTGCGGAGCAAATATCACGCCCCCCGCCCCCCTCTTAGGGGACCAGGGCCACCCTCGTGCGCTCACCAATGGCGTGCCACTCCAGAAATTTGGACCACCATGGTGTCCTTCAACGTGCATCGCACAGTACACGTGCCTCTACCGTTTTGCCTCTATCGGAATGCGACCGCCACGGCCGGGATCGAACCCGCGACCTTCGGGTCCACAGCCGACCACCGTATAACCGCTACACCACTGAGGCAGACAGTCTGCATGTTGGCAGGCGGGTTTCTGCAAGTATCCATTGTGCCAGAATTTCCACATTATAAGCGGACATCACAAAGGAACGATGAAGAGCATATATCACTAAATCAGTTCCCATAAGTAATTCTAGACGAAATCTCTTTTCGTTGTTATTGAGGTCCATTATTAAGAGGCAGCACCGTAGCCAGTTTTTTTCGGGGAAGGGGGGGGGGGGGGTTCAACCATGTCTTCTTTATTGTTCAGGGAGGGGGGAGGAAGTTGAGCCCTCCCCACCAATCACTACGCTTCTGTTGGAGAGGAATTGAAGTTGAAATTGTCGTTTCTCAAATTTTGCACCTGCACGCCCTAATGACAATGCATGCATGTGACGTCGTTGATTACTTAAACCGACTGACAACTGCAGGCAAGTTGGTATGAATTAATACTACTGAAACGGCGCTACAGGGTAACACGAATGCACACGAAGAAGGGACACGAAACAAAAGCGCCTACTCTCGACTGAAATTTTATTCACATGCGCAGAACCTAAATAGATACTTACGCGTGGCTTCACACTGATAACGAAACCGTGCAAAAAAGTACTACAACCGCTGTGAGCAATTAATAAAAACACAATAAACTACAATATCTTTACCCATTCAAGTGTCAGCTTTCTGTATATTGCAAGGCTACGGACGGGAAGCTGGTGTATGATTCTTTTTTTTTTTCGTTTTGTATGAGCTGTTGTGACTGGCGCCCGAGCTGACAAGGGAGCGGCGCTCTTTGGGTCTTCAATCAAGTAGCCGACCGGCCGGCTGCCTATGCCCGCCAGGTATTGTCCCTCCTAGACGGAGAGACGTCGTGTCGCCACGAGGCCGTAAGCCGTTCGAGAGAGGACAACAGCTACAGCATCTTCCTTGGAAGCGATCGCCGCGGCCGCCGCAAATCGGCCCGCTAATTAGGCGAGCTGTTTGGCGGACCCTTTGATGTATGCTGTCAGGAGTTTGGGACCCCTCGACCAGCGGCACACACACGACGAGGAAGAGCCCCGCTGGCGCCACCTTGCAGTGCAGTGATCACGACTCAATATTGGACGTGGGCCGTGCATGCTCGTCCCCCTCACCTGTTGTGTGTGTGTGATTGGTGTTCCACTCCAAGAGGAGAAGCCCGACAGAGCTTCAAACGACGCCGCAGAGTGCTGGACGTCGCTCTGAATCATGTAACGCTTCAACCACCACGCTCGTGGTTTGTGAAGCTCTCAACGTCTCTATGCTGTAAATAAGTGTAAATAGTGCCATAAACCTGTTTGTTTTTCGTATCCCCATCTTGTAAGCATTCGTTTCTTCCACTCGAAGTTACACCACGCTACCACAAGAGACCGGGTAGACCCCGGTCCGCGACAACTGGTGGCAGCGGTGGGATCCACAATAACTGGTGGGCAGCGGTCGGATATGAAGCTACAAGTGACAACAACAGTCGGCCCAAGAGAAGCAGCTGGCTGGAGACATGGATCACGTATGGGTGAGTGCTTGGCTTTTCCTTTGAGTGAACCAGGTTCTAAAAGAGGATTAAAATTTAGAACTGGTAGTTAACTTTGCCGAAAGACTCAGTTTCGCCGTTTCGGAAAGTTTTTTTGGAAGTAGCGAGCTCTCAGTACGATCATGGACTTACGGGAGCTGCAGAAGTCGGACTTGTTGCTGTTGTGTGAGGAATTGGGGATCGATACAAAGGGTTTGGCACGAAAAGCCATAATCATAAAAGCGATTAATCATTTGGGGGCTGATGATGAGGAACTAAGTGAAGAATGGGACCTCATCATTGAAAGAAAGTTAAGAGCTGCTTAGATGGAAGGAAAGGGAGAAGACGATAAACTAAACCTCGAGTTGGAGTTTTTCAAACAAGATAACGAGTTGAGTAAGAGGTTGGGACCCCAGCGAGGAGCACTTCTCGACAGCGACGCAGAGTTCGAGATGTCTAGGTACATGCAGCCATATGAGTCATCATGGGATATGGGCCTGTATCTTAGACTCTTTGAACGAAAGTGCAGTCAACTGGAGTGTGAGCGAGACACCTGGTCTCAGAAGCTACGCACGGTTCTGCCCTGCGAGGCAGCGGATGTTGTTGCGCGACTCAGTGAGCAGCACGCGAACAACTACGAAGTGTTGAAAGCAGAGCTAATCAGGAGATTTGGAAGTTCTGTTTGCCAAAAGAAAAAAGACTCGCACCGGAGTCTGAAAGCGAGGTGCGTCGCAAAGCGCCGGAAGTTGAGGCGCCTCATAAAGCGCGACAGGAACAGATCGCGCCAGAGAAGGGCCCGCGTATTCTCGAATGCATCAATGCAGAGCATGTAGAGAACGAGGCCTTGGCTGGTCTGGAGGTAGGGACGATGTCGAAAGACGCTCCTTGCGTGGATGAAGAAGGTGCCAGCAGCCCTAATGGGCCAGTAATGAGCTGAAAACCTTCTTCGTGCCTCAAGAGGACCTTTCGACATTGTCAAATTTAGGCATGGTTAGCGCAGTGGCTGACGAGAGCAAGAACGCCATGCTTCAACAGTGCAGCGATAATACCGAGCTGGTTTGCAAACATCGCAGAAAAAGGAAGAAGCGGAGGCGTCCCAACAAAGACGGGAGGCTAGGCCATTAATCCATTTCAAGAAACGTCAATCGTGGAGTTCATGGAGGCACAAGCAGCAAGCCAGGTGTGGAGGGGGAAAAGGAGGGACGTCACCCAAACGAAGCGCGCGGTTCAGTTCGACGACTTCGGAAAAGCGGCCTTGCCCGAAGGGTCAAAGTCGAAAGGGCAGAGTGGCTAAATACCGCGTAGGGGTGAACACAAAGAGAAAATGGCACAGGCTCCCCCCCCCCCCTCCCAGCTTCTGGCGTCACTTTCAAATTCCTGCGGGGAATAGGCCCAAGTGGAAAATGAGGTGTGACGGCAGTGCACTGCTTAGAGTTTGTGCATTTTGTAGCTTCTGGCGTGCTCGAAAACTGCCGGGACCACAACCCCATCGGGTGCGATTCAAAAGAATCTAGTTGAGAAAGGGGGAACGGTCAGTTAGAGTAACTTTTGCACAGGCGTGTTAAATATTGTTACTCAGTGGTACGTCAAGATGCGTATTCAAGTCTTTTAAATTTTGTAAGTTACGTGATGCGATGTAATTTTTTCAAAAGGAAAACCGCCGAACCAAAGGCTGAAAGATAGCTTCGAAGTAATTTAATCATTAGTGCGAAAATTGGCATAAAGGTAAAAACCAAGAAAATGTGTTATTTTTCTAGTGTTTCATAGGTTTAATGTTATGTCGCATGCCTTCACTGTCATGTGAATATGGCGCGAATGAGCATTTGAGGGAAGATGTTAACATAGGCCGAATAATTTGTAAATTGATTAAGTTTGGCACACAGTGGAGCTGTCATTGCGTGCTATGAGAATTGAGAACCATTGGTGCATGGTTTTAGCATTAACCTATGTAATTGTTGTGAGGTGTTTTTGATGAGTATTGCATCTAGAATTATTTTTGTGTTGTACACAGTGTGTTGTAACGTAACGTAAAGATAAATAATTTAACCGACTGCGAAGGCTTAAGCGTTTGGTTAGTAGTGCAGTGCATTTTGCAGCGCTGTAGGAATGAGAATAATTGAAAACGCTCAGGTGAGCTCAGTGGTTTTTTTCTTCTTCTCAGAAGCGTTTGCATAAGCAGGTAACTTTGACCAAATGAGCCTTCTAAAAAGCAGTGTTTGTTTGCTATGTTTTGTTGGCTATATATACTTTGAAGAGCGTTTGATCAAGTGATCATATGAGCGGAACAGTAAGCTTTCTCTAATGTTGAGCGAACGAAGAGTATTTTGGCCACAGCGTAGGCCAAAGTTTCAGGAAAGCTAGATAGCTTAACGTTTCAGTAGTAGACAAATACTTGGCGGCCGCAAACAAAGACGCACGTTAGGACAATCTTAGCGCTCACTGAATTGGAGTTCCGGACTGAACCGAGCGGGACAGAATCGATTAAAGTGGTCAGCGACGAACAGAAGGAAGCTGCTTTCTTTAGCAAAGGGGCAGTACTGATCATCGTCCGGTTTTGAGAGTTCCCTATTACGACCGAGAGTTAACGGTTCAGTGTTATGCGAGAGATCGAGGCCTAGGTGCCGTTCTATGTCGGGACGACAGTGGCAACGAGTATGATGCGCTCTACTTGAGCCAAAATTTGGGTTCTCGAGAGAACTTACTGCGCTTCAGAATAGGAGTGCGCTTGCACTGTGTAGGCCATTCATCAGTTGCAGTGTTATCTCAGAGGTGCTAAATTTAAAGTAGGGACAGACCATTTTCCCCTTACTTGGCTGCAAACCGTGACATCGAAGAACAGTCGCCTCTTGAGGTAGAGCTTGATTCTTCAAAAATATCATTTGACATTAGGTAAAAGAAGGGCATAAGAACGGAAACGCTGACGCGTTCAGTCGCTTTTTCCAAACTATTCTGAGGTGCTCTTGACAATGTATCAAAATTGATGTTTTAGTTCTTTTTCGTGCATCTTATTATGAGAAATGTGGAAGGTAGCACGTCTGGTTTCTCAGCGCAAGTGAGTTCTGAGAGTTTTGAGTGTCGATGACCTGCCAATCAACCCGGTTTTGTGCTTTCTGCTGCCACGTTATATACCTGCAAACTTTTTTACCTCATAGGCCCACCTAACTTTCTGTCTGCCCTTCACGCGTTTGCCTTCTCTGAGAATCTAGTCAGTTAATGACCAGCGGTTATCCTGCCTACGCGCTACGTGCCCGGAAATACTTCTTCATTTAAGTTATGATATCCTTAACCCCGGTATGACATCCTTCACCACTCGCGCGCGTGCGCTGGTACGATCTACTGTGAGCGTACGTGTGTGTGTATGTGTGTGTGTAACAAAACATATGAATAACTATGCACTTAGCGGTTAAAGGGGGCACTAGGGGCCATTTTTCGCTATCGCGTTCAACTCTTGAAGGCGAAGCTTAAGGGTACCTCAATTTTTTAACGTGTGAACCAGGCGATTTCTTCTTTATTCTTAAAAAGGGTGTGTGTATGCGTACTTTTTCGGTTCGACGCGAGATGTATGTATGCATGTATGTATGTACGTACGTATGTATGTATGTATGTATAGATTGATATGTTGGGTTTAACGTCCCAAAACCACTATATGATTATGAGAGACGCCGTAGTGGAGGGCTCCGGAAATTTAGACCACCTGGGGTTCTTTACCGTGCACCCAAATCTGAGCACACGGGCCTACAACATTTCCGCCTCCATCGGAAATGCAGCCGCCGCAGCCGGGTTTCGAACCCGCGCCCTGCGGGTCAGCAGCCGAGTACCTTAGCCACTAGACCACCGCGGCGGTGCAGGTGTGTGTGTGTGTGTGTGTGTGTGTGTGTGTGTGTGTGTGTGTGTGTGTGTGTGTGTGTGTGTGTGTGTAAAAATAACATATTAATAAGTGTCCCTTAGCGGTTGAACGGCGCACTAGGGGCCGGATTTCGCTATCGCGTTCATCTCTTAGGCCGCGTTCACACTGAGCATTCCGGCCGCCGAAAGTGCTCCGAATCCGGTTCGGCGGCGGCGAGTTCCGCCGAAAGGGCCCTCTCCGCGCCGATCGCTCTCGGATCGATTTTTGCGGCGTCTGCCGCCGAATCGGTCACCGCGGACCAATAGGAGCGCTAGTCAAGGAATTTTGAAAAATGGCGGCGAAGGCCTACTCACTTGTTATGCCGCAGTGCACGTAACTGAATGTTGAAACCAACGGGAGTTCAACCTACTCTGTGCCTACTTCGCCTCCGTATTTCGTGAAAGAGGTGACCGAGCTTGCTGTTGGTGTGACCGAGCTTGTTGCGGTCTTGCAGAGCAAAACAAACCCACCAACGCCGCTGGCGTCGGTGGTTTTTCTGCTCTTCGTGCATTACAAGACAGCCACTTGCCAGCAAAGTAAGCAGTACTGTCTTTTCTTGCTTCTTGCGTACGAGAATTGTCGAAGTATACACCACCGAATAGCGTAGTAGCGTTTGCAAGCCGCGACAACAACCGGGTGACAGCGCATCCATCCCGCGTTCGCCCCGTAGTAGATGGCATATTCGGCGGCGCGGGGCGCGTCCAGTGCGAACGACGCTGCGTTTCGGCGGCAGGGGAATTTAGGTCGCTGTAGAAAGCGGATGTTTCAGTGTGAACTAGGCATTAAAGGCGAAGCTTAAGGGTCCCTCAATTTTTTAACGCGTGAACCAAGCGATTTCTTCTTTATTCTTAAAAAGGGTGTGCATATGCGTACTTTTTCGGTTCGACGCGAGATGTATGTATGTATGTATGTATGTATGTATGTATGTATGTATGTATGTATGTATGTATGTATGTATGTATGTATGTATGTATGTATGTATGTATGTATGTATGTATGTATGTATGTATGTATGTATCACACCCGTACCCAGGGAGGGTGACATCGGGGCCCACCCTTTCCCCGAAATTCTAATGGAGGAGATGTTTGACCAACAATGAATGTTTTTTTTTCTGAAATAGTCAAGCTCTTCAGCAATAGCACCCCCCCCCCCCTCAAAGTAATTACATCCGTTCAGGAGACTCCTTCCACTACATGAAATTCAGTGTTTTTTTTTTCTCGAAACTTTTTCAAGGAGTTGTCTAGCTGTAAAGTAGAACACTTGCCTACTATAAAAATGGGCTTCGCTCGATTCTCACTCGAGCCCAATGCTTGTAATATTTATTTTAATTGCACGCTTTTCTTTTAATTTTTGGTGACGGACAAAATCATTTTTCGCTCACACCCAACAACGCCGGCATCAACATAGGAATTTCTGCGAAGCAAGCTCTTCAACGCTATCACGTTAAAAAGTGTCAAATTCTGCAGGGCAATGAATAAAGCTTAACAGAAGTGCGCGGGCATGCTAGACGGTATATGAAGTAACAAAGAAGCATTAGAGAGTGCATTGATTGGGTGATTATGCCTTTCGAAAAAGTTGATGAAGTTACATTTTTCGATAATCGCAAATTTATTTTTTCGATCGGGTACCCAAAGTTTTGGGTACACGATTCTAAAGCTGCTTGTTTAAAATAACAGTTGATGAATTTAGAACGAATACGCTGTGATAAAACACCTACATGCTTGTCACCTAGTATACAAGTATAGTCGGTTACAGCCTAAGAATAAATGTAAGCTCGGCCCACAGTGGTCACCGTCCCACCCAGGCACGATTTCCTTAAATATTCCACTAATTGCAAGCGCTAATTTACGTGATGTCAGGACCTTTCACGAATTTCAGGTATATAAATAGGCCGCATAGGCATGTGTTCATTTAGATAGTTTTCGGTCGAAAGCTTTTACTTGTTGGCAAATTTCATCGAATATTCTGATTTGACTGTTCTGCCAAACGTAACATTTTAACAAGAAACGATGAGCTTTTAAAATCATAATATGCGTGGTATTTCTATTTATCAGGAAAAAAGTGCTTATGGTTCAAACGGAAATCACCAATCATTACTTTGTTGTACAGGTGAATGACAGGCACACTGTATTATTAGGGGCGGAGCGCGTTAAGTTATCTCACGCGCAGGTGTTTTTTTTTTTTTTTTTTGAATTACGCGCTGCCATTTTATCAGCAGTCTGGTGACCGCCATCAGCAGTAGAGGGCGCTTAAGATAATGGTGGTTCTCTTTTCAGATAAGTTTCACCTTCGAGGGTTCAGGTCTTTTGCTTTTTGCTTGGCCAATGCGCGATTTGCTTGTCCCTACGTGACTGATTCGCGAATAGCATATAACGTACCCACCCAGCCCACGCGTAGCTCAGTTGTCAAAATGGATCTTGTTGAGAAGGCCAAGGAAGCCGCAGCGCAGAGAGCAGTTGACAACCACGTCAAGGTAAGCGGTTGCCGGCCGGCCGCGCGAGGGTGGCAACGGCAACCGCGATTTGTGGTAGTTTGTGCGAGAAGTTACGAAGTTATTTCGCATATGCATGCTTTGCATTCTGTTTTCTTCTGTTGCCCAGGAGTGAATATCTGCTTGCTGCTGATCAGAAGTAACAGGCCCTTATTGTTTCTTCGAGCTTTACTTACGTCGCTGCACCGAGCACGTTTTCAAGTGTGTTCATGTTGCGTACGTAGGAGCGCTTGCTTTCAGTTCGCTTGTTGGAACGGCGTCCTCGTTACTGATAAATGAGCAATTGAATTTATCCAAGTAGTAGATTTTGTAATAATAAAATGACGATGGCTGTGAAGCTTTGAGCCTTCTGCCCTATCTTCACACTTTGTTGTTGACTGGCAAGCAGCCAGAAATATAAGATAAAAGTTGACCCTCGAAGTTTTGCGTTAGCTGAACGTATGACTGAGTAGCACATCTCTGAATCGCTGTGTGCTATTACGTGCTGTGCAGTGCTTGCATGAAGTGCAACAATTGTTTATTTTTAAGAAAAAAAAGTGGGACTTGGAGATGGCATTCACTAATACAGATTACCAAAGCCATACTATGCTATAAGTAGGCCCTGAGTGTTCATGGAATAAAAAACAAAGTGAGGCAGTAACGAAAAAATCTATTGGAGAACATTTAACACACCTGTTCTTTGTAGGATAGCACGCATGTAGCATGGGGTCGAATTGATTTTGGTAATCTGTTCGGCTTTTTCACCAACTGTACAAAGCAAAATGGATAAAGAACAGTGTGCGCATTCACCGTAAGAAAGCTCTACTCTACCAATTGCTAGAATGTAATAAACAGGTACGATAGTACCAGGTGTCTTATGAACAATAAAAAAGAAAAAAAAGGGGGGGGGGGGCAAAACTGTCTTCACTATTGAGTAGTTTTGGCACCTCGGTATACAAAGACAGTTTCGTGGTTTGGTAGATTGCTTCATTAAATGAATTCGCTCATTTAAACATGCTTATGTTAGCGAAAATTTCACACGAAGAAAAAAAAATTGTACCTGTAAGTACTTGTTAATGTAGGACATCTTGCTCGTGGATCTCGTCTGATAAAGCACCTTATGAAATGCATAAAGTCTAAAATATTAATTTTAATATCACTGGAAAAATGATTAATTATTTGAACTTTCTTTCTCATTTTGTTCTTTAGCTTTCACATTTCATATTGGTCTTCGAGGCTCATTTTCGATGCTTGTGGGCTACACGGCCCTGCACTGAAATTGTTTGCTGTCATTGTGCATTGGGAAAAGGTCTACTTTGTATAAGATTCTATCCATGATATTCTCTAAGTCTCAAATGACTTGCCTTTTGAGCAAGAAAATGACCGTCATTGGCTACTTGCCCTGCACGCTTACGAAACCTGACAGCTTTCTAGAATAGACTCATGACAGCTTTCTAGAATAGACTGGCATAGGCGTATCAGCTGTGCGGGCAAGGGGGGCACGAGCCCCTCCTCTGAGAAAAGTGTGGGGGGGGGGGGGGGCTGAGCCACCCCTTTCAACAGTGGGTCACTCTTGGCTGCACACTGGAAAAACCAACAAGTAAGGTGAAGTTTTCCGTCGCAACAGTAATCACTCAATTATGTTCTTACAGAAGAATGAAAATGTTACGAGGCAATGTCGCAACGTAGCAAAATTTCGACAACATTTTCACTGACAATTTTCCTTGTAGGCTTTTTGTGGTGCGCGTCGCCTATGCAGCGCTTTCGCGTCTTGTGCTATCGTATTGCGGAGCAGGCAAGCGCTGAATAGGGGCTTTATAGTATTACGTCACTTGTTCATGCTTTTATTCTGCTTTGACTTGACGATGCAGTTACGGATGGGATCGAGCAAACTTTTTATGGACCGGTCAAAGCACTTGCTGCTTCCGGAAAATAATTTTCTCTGAAAAGGATACATCATCACCACTGCTCTGTCGAAGCTGTGACGAATCGTTTTGGACGTTTGTTTTTCCGTTCAGTAAGGCCAAAAATTTTTTTCGGTTTAGTCTCTGATGATCCTAATTAGCCTTGCTTGGAGCCATAGCGGCAGCTTGAAAAGTGGCCACGAATAAAGCAGTGGACTCGAGCTCAGTAGGAAGCTCAGCTTTTAAGCTTGCCCCACAACTTGACCGAACAGGCCAAGGATGAGGTGAAAGAGCATGGTTTTTAGCACTGTGGAGGTTTAGTCAAGAATCGGGCTAGTTGGTTTTCACTCAACTTCAGTTGGGCTGTACAGCTCAAAATACATCTCGGAAAGCAAAGAAGCACACACGTGCAGCGCTGCTTATTTCTCTTTATTCCTCTTTCTCTCCGCAAGTATGAGCTCAAATAGATATATGCGCTCACAAAGTACTAAACACCGTTGTGCTGCAAGGGGAAATATTTTATTAAACTCGTAATCCAACTAGCCTACTCGAATTACATTTAGGAGATGCTCTCCGGCTAACAAGCAGGTGATTTTGTGGCACTCGGAAAATTTTAAATGCTGAAGAACCAATGGCAAACAATATGCCGTATAGAAAATAGTTGATTCTCTTATATTTCAGGTGGTTCGTTACCTCGCAGGTGGTTCAGGTGGTTCGTTACCATTCGTTACCTCGCGTAACAATCTCGTGCTGTGTGCATGACAAAGACTGTTTACACCAATCACATACCGCTAATGACTATTTCAAAAGGAAGCAAAGAGGGATATTTTAGCGTTATAATAGCTCCTATTTTGTTCTGTCAAAGGAAAATTTTGTTTACACCATTTGTATTGGCGTATTATAAGGTTCTTGGGGGCCAGCTAAGAAATTTTAGTACAAATACAGTAAGTGTAAACAATGTACTATGCCCCTAACACCCACAAATTATGCATTTTAAAGAAAAGGGTTGAGATGTTAAGTTAATAACGGTAATATAACAATCGCAATATCAACAATAATTGCATGCTCCAGAAACAGTGTTCAGACTAATAGTGAATAAGGCCAATTATAATACACACACGCCTGAATGTATGCAAGAAAGTGCAATACTTATTATGAAAAAAATATAACAGCAATGATTCGTTGAAAAAAACATGGT
Organism: Rhipicephalus annulatus; assembly: GCA_013436015.1. Classification (NCBI taxonomy): domain Eukaryota; kingdom Metazoa; phylum Arthropoda; class Arachnida; order Ixodida; family Ixodidae; genus Rhipicephalus; species Rhipicephalus annulatus. The sequence goes on along the minus strand of WOVY01002478.1, from coordinate 653,151 downwards.
TGATCCTTCTGTCATCGAAGTCGGCATATCACAGGAAAATAAAACACACCTTTACAGTGGTAAATAAATGCTTACTGCACATTGATAACGGAGGATTTGCCGAATGTATGTTTCGGTGTTTGGCAGCTATAGCCCTGTTCAACGTGGATGTATCCTCGTTGACGCTTGGTTCATTTCAATTCCTACGAGTAACTTCGATAATAAATTCATTAAACAAAGTATTGTGGTATCTGTAGATGTTAACTGCCAAAGCGTAATCAGAGAGTGAGGCGTGATAGCAAGATGAGCGTCTCGTACTGGACGCGGAAATTGGGCTAAGGGGACCATTCCTTGGCCTCTTAAAGTGTTATTCAACTTCGTGGTGTCTAAGAATGCGCATCGTGTCACCTCTGTGTATGCTAATTCATATCAAAGTGCCAGCGTGTGGATGTCCTCTCTCCAGATATATATATATATATATATATATATATATATATATATATAATCTTGGCTGACGAATGAGGTAGGTTTGACCCCCCCCACTCGCGAAAGAGATGGTACGCCACTGTAGACTGGTACACATACTAGCAAGATTTGCACATAGGCCTGCGTTTGTCAAGACAGCACAACAGCTTCCTTTTATTGTGCACAGCCTGCAGCCCATCATACTGTAGAATGCTGTAGATATGGCATGGAACTATATTCTCCTATATCTGAAATCGTAAAAAATGTTTATTCCAACCAACTCCTGGTGAGCGTCGCTTATAGCTAGTAAAGTCTCGTTAGAGAGTACTCTTCAGCCATCATATTTGATTCTTCGACTCTAGGCAGTTGAACTGTCTGAGGCAAAAATTGCTATCTGAAGAAGAATAAAACAAAGGAAGTAGAGGCAGCTACTGCTGATTTACTTCTTGTGCCAGCATTGAATGTCAGTCTTTGTGAAGATGGACAGCAGGGAAGTCGGAAACTGAAGCACATTGTTCAGCGAACACTAGAGAAGTCCAGTTGCATTAATGCTGTAAACTTTCGTGCATCTTCAGAACTTTATTGGAACGAAGTGGGACATTTCTAGTAATTTTTGTTTTTCTAGTGCAATAAAGCTATCAATATTGTTTTGGAATATTATACATATTAAGAGATCACTATTTGGGATGGCACTTTGCAGCCTTTAAAAACCCATCACAGGGGCTTGAGCGGCCTTAAAGATTGTCATTGAAGAGAGCTATAAGGTCAGCTAGTTGGTGTTTATTGATCTCTAAAAGTGGGCTTAGTTAACAGACACAGTGCAGAACGAATAAAATACAGGACACAAGACTTCTTGTACTTTACTCGTTCCTAACGGAGCGCACTTAATCGTGGCTAGTGTGATGCTTTGTTTTGCTAATATTATCACTGGAATAAATGGACCGACAACTGCCCAGAATATGAAATGAAAAGTCTCTGCTTAGGAAAAGTTGGCTGTCACATTGACCTAACCAACCCTGTCTTTTTTTTTGGGGGGGGGGGGGAGGAGTGGATTTGTATTTTTATTTTTTTATTTAAAGTTCTTGATTAAAGTTCTTGAAGAAAAAATAACCTGTGGAGCCTCTGGTGGTAAAGGCATGGACGATTTAATGTACTTGGCCATGCGATCATTGATTGCTATCGATGATTTTTTTTTTGTTAGTGTAGAAATATTGTTTAAATTGTTATTTCATAAAAATAAAAGATATTACTTCATAAAAATGTACATATAGGCCTGCATTATTAGAATGCATTCATGACTTTCCCTTCACATCGGCAATAACGTCGTCAAAACTTCTAGTAAAGCGCGGTTCTTGGAGTCATCTTAGGTATTGAACTAAAATTTTCTAAACATTCTGCTTCACTCATTAAAAAGATCGCATGTGGAATCACTGTTATCATTGAGATACACACATATTTTCTGTCTTGCATCGTACATTCTTTGTATTTTGTACGCATTCATAGTAACATTTAGTATTTTGTATCATCTTGGGCCAACAGATATTTGACACACATTAAATGATTGCAAGGAATTTTGGCCCATTTGACTCGTCCTGTACCTCACCGTTTCCAATGCTTAACATACTCTCATCAAGGCAATTGCTTTGCCACAGACTGTCCATAGTTGCTTATAGGCTTGTTGTGCATGACATTGTCATTGCTTGCATTGATCATTATCACTTAACCAATAGCAATATTGCCCCGTTTCCCCAGCATGGTAATTTGCTTTTACTGGCCGTAAGGACAAACTGCAACAGGTTCGCAACCCTGTTTACAAGCATAGCTATTTGAAATTTATTGCCTTTTAAAAATCATCGTACAACTTTCCGATTTTTACCTCGCACAGCAAAACATTTTTTTGTTCATGGATTCATCAATTTATCTAAATTTTGTAATTAGCTGTCAATAACTCTCAATATTTCTTTTCTAGTTTCTTATTTAATTGCTTTTGTATAACTGATACCTCTGATAACTAGTTGTATTTGTCATGTAGATCTGTTCATTAATTTTGCTTTTGATTATTTTCATGTACTTTTTTAGTACTATTACCATTATGTTACGTATTGACTATTGTTATTGTTAATCAAGCTCGGTAATCATTACTCACTCATGTAGCCATAGCAGGATCCCTTTCAGTTTCTCTGAAACTTGACCTCCTGCTCTAATATTCTAACCGCATAAGTGAACTGAATGATTTAAGAAACTTGACAATACTGTGGCGCTGCCTTCGCGTGATGTAATGTTGATGCAACTTTTCAGCGTGCTCATGCAACTGTGCACACAGTTTTCAGGCCGCTAATATTTTGGAACGACGCAGTTTCTCTATCTACACTTCGTTTCGGAAATGACGTGCACTGCTACTCGGTGCGGCCGTGCATATGCATGGTGGTGTTTCTGATGCCTTGGCTTGGCTTGTGTATTGAGAGAGTAAGGAAGATGGGACTAGCCACACATAACACAGGTGCAGCGAACCTTGGGCACAAGCGCTCGCAACGCATATACAGCACGATACAAATTCAGGGAAAGTGTATAATGCAGCATCTTGTCATTGTAATAGCTTATTTTTAAAAGTAGTTGATCATACCATGCATTTGGTGCATGATAGCCTAAGCTGCCTATGCACCATAAAAACCAAACTATACCTAAAAGTAGTTGAATAGCTCAAAATAAAGGTGCTTAGGTAGAGTTACAGGCACTCGTGGAAAAGCAGAACTGCTTTCACAATTCGCAAGAAGGGCTGGCGGTACTGTCGGAAATTTACAGTGTTTTTGGAGGAAAAGTACATCTGTGTTTAGACCCTTTATACTTCTCGTAAAATACTGCTTGTGCAATAACCACGTGCTTTTGGGATTAATTACTTCAGCTACAAACACTACGAAGGTTGAGCTTACTGTTGCGCCGTAAAACGTGGGTCAAGGAAAACCTGATGTCAGCCCCTTTAAGAAATTGATGATACCTGTTTTAATACGTTTTGGAATGGCCGTGGTATTCAATAATGAAATTGAAGCTGGGAAAAAAATCTAGAGTTGACTTGAGGTGCTGTTCGAATATTCCAATGCATAGTTCGCTATGGAACTAGTAGTTGTATGTATATCATGACGTTTCTTTCTCTTTTATTTATTAATTTCTTTGCTGCCCAGCCATGTGACAAATGCTGGCAATAGGGTGTTCATTAATGCAGCTCATAAGACAAAAAAGTTAAATGAATGAGCAAGGAAGAAACAATTATAAAGTTAAACTCTGTAGTTGGCTGTCATGGCATTACCATAACTAAATATTTATAGGGAAGGAAGCATGTACATCAATGTGGTCTGCCATAAGGTCATGAAAAAAAAAATGTGCTGCTACGCTCTCAAGGTTGGACAAGTGGCATTTTGTATAGAAAAGGAAGAGCCTTATAGCACTTTCGTTTGTCTCATAAAGGAGGCAAGACAGTTTTGAATTGCTCGAATTTTCTGATGTATGTTGTTAACAATGTGCTGTTTGTGTTAATAGCATGTGACCTACACCTTGCAGAACAACTACATTGTCGGCATCGGAAGTGGAAGTACAGTTGTTTATGCAGTTGAGCATCTAGGTATGGAACATTTAATTTATTTGCTGTATTGTACGTTTAGCATTTCCTACCCCCAGAGGTTCACTTTATTATTGTATACAAGGTAAAATTTTATCGATCAATGTATCTGCCTGCTTAATACAGATGAGCGTTGGTTTAGTGAGAATATAAATAAAATAAGGATTTCATATTACCAGGTTTTAACAAAGTACCACATTTATTGAAGAATTTCTTCCAGGTTATTTGCAATGACACTGTCTAATGGTTTAATTATTCACAGTAAAAAGTTAGTGTTATAGGAGCACATGAAAAAAAAATAAATAAATGCAGCTGTAAAAGGAATTATACAATAATAAACCTATTTCAATCTTTTCCTCCTACTAGTTCTAGGCTTTTCCTTTTATGTTCCGGCTGCTTGTCATGGTCTCTACAGATGTTAGAGACAGGAACAGCAAGGAACACGAAAAACCGTTTATGATAATGAAACTGAATGGAGAAGAACCTTATTCACAAAGGACATGTTACATACACAAGAACGGTTCCCCACCCCCCACGCACATACAAGACTAGATAGTCAAATTTACAGAGTCCAAAGTGCGTAGCCTTAACTTGGCTCCGGCGTCAAGTAGTACAGCTCGTCCCGTCTGCGAAGCTCGTTGCATCGATGGTCCCGGCCGTAAGCTGTACTGTGGGGTGGCTACGGTGTCCGGTCACCGCAGCGTCGGGTCCCCACAGTGGCTGTACCGCTTCTCGTTCTTGGTGCGCCACTTACGGAGCTTGGCTGCAGTAGATCTGGCACGTGACAGCGGGGTTGCAGTCGCTGGGCCGAGCTGGCCGAACTCCTGGCTACGCCTCGAAGCTCACAGGGCGTTGCTGCGAAGGTTGGGACACGTCCTTGCTAGGAGCTGTGCTCGTGGGGTTCCGGCAAACACTGTGCTGCTTCGACCCCTCGTCCGTGCACGCCTGCATTAAAAAACCCCGCGCCGCCATTTGTCCCGGCCACGTCGTCGCCCGTGTCCTTCTTTTCTTTCTCGTCTTCCGCTCTTTTTTTAATTTCTCTTCTATTGAAATTGTTCTTTTCTCTCAATTGTTCTTCCTCTTCACGCTCTTATACCACCAATTGACATGTTCATGACACTGCTTTGCTTGATTTTTTTTTTTTTACAACGAAAGCGGTTACGAGTTCACAACAGCCAAGTTTGGTGGCATTGTTGTCCATTGCCACTGGTGTTTGTAACCACTCTCAAAGTGGGGGAAAAAACAAAGAAACAACAGGATCTGATGGGATGCGAGCCCGGGCTGTCTGCATGGTACTCGAGTATTATTACCACAAAGCCATACCGGGGCTTTAAACTGTTTCTCCTCTTGGTCAGATATCGTGTGAATGTATGTAACTTAGTGTGACAGAGGAGTAAAATAACGAGGCATTACATAATGTTAATTGTGTAATGAGTGATTGTTCAAAGCTTTCAACCAAACGTAGAGGACTCGGGCGTAATTCACAGTCATTAGCCACAGCATCGGCAAAGTGCACGTAACGGCTTGCACATGTGCAGCGTGTACCTCGCTTCTTCATGAAATGACGAATGACTTGGGTGCTTCCATACTTCATAAAAATTATGATTTATGGCGTGATGGTTACCTTGCAAGTGTACTTTTAGTAGTTGCCTCAAGAGAGTTTGCAACTGGCTCATGGGCAGTCCTAATGGGCCCGCAGTGCAGTAGAGACACTTGGTGCTTCTGTTCGGACGTGGGAGCGGCCCCTAACGTGCTAAAGCACGTTCCAAGGGACCACATAAAGTTCATCCATCCATCCACTCTTCTAAAAAGGCCACTCTTCAAGCCTTTACCATGACGGTGTTCAGTGTTCTCTGCAAGCCTGGAATTTCTTTTTTTGTTTTTATTTTAGTCTGTGATCTGTTATCTTACTGTTTTACGTTGCACTGCTAAACTTGCGGACATGGGTTCAATTCCCAAGATTACTGCTCATGGTGGCCGCAGTTCGATGGAGGTGAAGTGCTGAGCACCCTTGTACTTTCAGTTTAAGTGTATATAAAATAACCCCAGGTAGTTGAAATTGAGCCAAGAGTACCTTACTATGGTGTGCCTCACAATCATTTTGGGTGGGCACACAAAGCCCGTGCAATTATTATTATTTTGATTCTTTTGTTCTTTCTGTCTTTTCTTACCTTTTTCGCTGTCTGTGCTTCTATTCTCTTCTTTCTAAAATGTAGGCCGGCATTGTGCCCTTTTCATTGGCAGTTGCCAGCCTTCTTCCTTTTTTCTCTCCACTGTATATGTGTTTTCACATTGAATAATGAAATAATTCCTGGTAATGTGGGCGTATGGAAATTGGTTTACAAGATTATCGAGGAATCAATTATGTGTCCTTTACTAACTAAAATATTACATACATACCAAAGTTAATATTTTGGATTTCTTGTCAAATTTTTTTTACTGGGAAGTTTCTACGTGAAGCATGCAGCATAGATATATGCATATAAAGAGTGTTTCGCAGTCCTTTAACGATCTTAGTTGCCGTATTATTAAGAAATTGTGTGCTTATTAAAAAATTGTTGCTTTACTTTGCATTTACACCAAATTGAGCAGATGGCCGCCTTGACCGCGATTGAGTTGCTCGTGCGGTACTATCAGCGTCAAATGAAACACGAACGCCGGCATGCCTTTGCGATGGTATAGTGAGTGCTGTCCACTTATCATCATGGATAGGCACGCATACATGCGCAGAGCTGCCGAACAAGATGTGCCCACCTGTCTGTGTTTCGTTATCTTTTCCAGGTTTGTGAACGCTTTTATTTCTTTTCTCCACTAGCACGCAGGGTTAAAGAGCATGGATGGAAGATATCTTGTGTGCCTACATCATTTCAAGTAAGTTATTGTCGACAGCAAACCATTATAGGACTTAATAATTATTAGTATTCAAAACACCAATGTACCTAAACACCGATGCATTTAAAGCACCAAGGCATGTGATGCACACTTTTAGTGCATGCTTAAGAAGTGAATCGCTTGAAATTAGCCAACATCTTTAGTTTCATGGCGTGGGTATTCCTGCTTTCTAATGTCCACATATAAAGCACGGCATATGGTCTCTGCACCTTGCTGATAGATTTTGTTTTTGCAGCATACGAACAAAACATTCAAAATATTGTGTTACTAGGGGCCTTCGTTGTCCGAGCTTCCTATTTGGACAAGACTGATCGTCATCTTGACTTTGCTTGATGTAGCTGCCTGCCTAGGAGTTTCATCTCTTGCTGTGTTCAAGTAATAGAGTAGCGTGCCTTGAACTGTTTTTATAAAGCAATCTCAAATGTAACGTGTCATTTCATTTTTAAAAAGGCTTACACCTTTTTGAGCACTTCTTTTTACATTGGTTCTTTGCTGCACACAAAACCGTTTTGTATTTTTAGGCTAAAGAACTGATTCGAAAACATGGTCTTGTTATGACAGACCTGGAAGAAAGTCCCGAGGTAAGTACCACACATGCTTATAAGCTGCCTTTCACTCTGACAGCACGGACGCAAATGCTACATAATGGCATCTGTCATCTTTATTTTCCCACTATTCAATCGAAAACTGGAATCGTGAAAAATAGAATTGTGCGTCTTTCCTGCAAACTCGCAATTAGTTATGATTATCGAAAAGAAGTGTAGTAGTGAGATTATGGGTACAGGAGCACTCACTCAACAACTACAAACTAGTTTCAGGCTTGCATTCCCCCCCCCCCCCCCGTTAAATGAGGGTCCACTATCTTTAAAGCCTACCATATTTCCCTTTCTCTCTATAATGCGCGTGTGTATGGTGTGTGTGTCTGTATACTTGATTAAATAGTGGTGGGAAAGGCGATAGAGTCAAAGGTCATTAATTTTGATAATTCAGACGTGTACTCTGATCTCGGTAGGCACATGTATCATATGTATTTTTCAATGGCATCAAACTGTCGTTCATACTACTTCCCCACTGCCTGGTTAATACAGACTGTCCTTGGAGTGTGTCAAGCACGAACTGTTGTGAATGTGCAACATAAGGGAGCAAAAACGGTGTTTACAAAAAGCAGATGGTCATGAGTCTTCAGAAAAGCATAGTTACCATTTATATAATCTTGCCACAATCATGTTGTTGGCAGCGAAGGCTTTAGTGACTGTGGCAAAGTTACTTCGTTTTCGATATTACTCTGAAAATGGGGAACTGTGTGAGTGCTGTCTATGATCGCGTCGATAGTTGCAGGGGTCAAAGCAGCGATAAGCAGTAGTTTTGTTTTGGCCAGATGCCTTCAGAACTGTACAGTCGCCATCCATGATTGTGCATTAGGGAGCCAGGTTTATCCAGCAGCAAATGCGGTGCTGTGAAGTTTTGTTCCGAATCTAGAAGTAGGGTGTGCAGGTCCTTTCAGAATATTTTAGATGCTATGATCGTTACGCCAGCGACTATGGTTTTGTTCACAGCGGATGCGGCACTCAGTAGCTTAATTTTGACTTTGGACAGTGTGCGTGTAGTGTCGTGGAGCTGGAACATGGTCGAAGCTGTTGAAGAGGAAGTGCCTCAGGTGCTCTATGCATGCTGGCATGAAATTCGCTGGCTACATTTTGATGGACTAGTGATCAGTTTCCGGCCATTTTTACGAGAAAAAAAATTGTCGTGTGCCTATTGGGGTTGGGGGTGGTGGCTTGTAACAAGTGATGGGTTCAGAGCATGCTTTGGCTGAAGACTTGGGGGGGTCTTGAGCCTTGCTCACATCTTGAACGAAATTATGAAAGACCAAAATTGCGGCTTTCACACTGCAATTCTGCAAAATAAATATGGGATTTATGTATTCGGTAAGAAAATGAAAGTGCAATAATATAATAGGCAATTGTTTAATATTTTCTTAATAGTTTTGATAACTTCGATGTTAAAGTAAGAGAATTATACCAAGGCACTCATTACAATTCTGAAAATACAATGAAGCTAGGCATTTTGTTTAACCTGGTCATTATTTGTAAGTAGCATGCAATTGAATATTTAATCATTCTGCAGTCAGTCATGTTCTATTTTGACCTTAAAAAAATTAAATCATAGGCTCCAAATGTGTGCACAGTTGGTTTTTGGTTGTATTCATTTCGAGAAAAGAAAGACAATACTTTCGATGTTAGTTTTGGAACATGGCACGTTGAACAACTTGGCAAACATCGTAGTACTTTCACCGAAGCGATCGTTGCGGCAAACATCGTAGTACTTTCACCGAAGCGATCGGTTGCAGTAATATGTAGCATACCGTGTTTAAGTCAAGACATATTAACTATGGAAGTGGTTCAGCTCATTAAATGATCAATGTATCTTGCTCTCTTCTGGGCGCAAGTTTACACAACTCGCATAAACAACTTGCTTACACCAGCGTAGCCACTGCGCTGAAGGGATATGCAAGGTGAGCTGTGTACTGGCCACGTGTGCACATTCTGAGACAATATTAGTGCCATTCTGTATATCCTACCAAAGGTACATATACGCCATGCACATTCTGCACTCCACATGTGGTTAAAATGCCACTGTGTCAATTTTAGTAGCTCTTTCTATGTTTCCTATGTCTCCTTTCTTCATTCCAGTTGAATGTGGCAATAGATGGTGCTGATGAAATTGACGCTAAGCTTACGCTCATCAAAGGAGGGGGTGGATGCCTTACTCAGGAGAAGATTATTGCATCATGTGCTAAGGAGTTCGTTGTCGTCGCTGACTACAGGTGAGCATCACTTTCTTTTTTTTGTAGCTTTGCTCTACAAGACTTCCTGAAAACAAAGTTAGTGTGAAGTTGGCAGTGTTACTTCACGTAACAAAAAGGTGAGTGCTTGCACTGAGACATCGGTTGAGTGCTTTGAATAGCTTGCTTGCTTGTTAAAAGCATAGGCTCAGAAAATTGAAGCATGCACAGAACATTTTGGTTTATGGCTTGATAAGTGCATAGAAGTAGGAGGTTCAAAAGGCACTAGCTAGTTACTGCTAAGGCCCATTATGGCAGGGCTGGTAGAAACGCGTAACAATGAGAGTTGGAGCCCTAACAAATTTGGAGTCTGCTACTTTGGTATGTTGCATAATCATTTTGTGGTTTTGGTGTATAAAACCCCCAAACCATTTATAAACCTTTTAGGTCTCTTTTTAAAGTTTGTATACTATTGTGGGTCATGAATGGGATGGAATTGCTGGCCATATGTCTGTCCCCCTAAACACTCCATGAAAGCATGACACAATTAACAGGTCTTTAGGTGCACCGGTGAATGCCAAGTCTACTTTAAAGACCTAGTTAAAAACCCGGAGTCGACGGAAAACAAGAAAACTTGTATTCCTCAGGGAGTTGCAAACATTTGTGTACATGCGCTCTTACTTGGCCAGTTACATTGTAATAATGCACTAGGGAACTCTTCTGATTAGCCCTGAAGACTCCCGATTTCTGACTTGTCTTCCCGATTGTTCGATCGCAGCCATAAATCTTCTGATAAACTGCCTCATCTTAGTTACTAAGCAAAATCTGCAGTAAAACAAAAGCTGCTAATTAAAACTACACGAAATTGTTTATATAAAACGTCAAAAATGAGGAAACACCCATGGAACTTGAAAGGTTCGTTGGCAGCTACCGTTTTCTGTCTTACTTTATGCTCTCCTTCTTTCACCAGAAACACTCTGGCACTGGTGGCCACGTCTCCCATTTTATGGTCCACTTTGGAGGGGGCACAGTAACAGTAGAGACTTGAACACCTGTATTACATTGTTAAAATCGGGCTGCAAGCCTGCTTTGAGTGTTCCAGGGCCATGGGTGCAGGTGCAGTTTGCTGAAAAGTTTTGTTGACCTATTGCAGGCATCGCCTGAAACATGCAGACGCAGTCTTGCTTGTTTTTGTACCATCTAAAGATACACAAAAACAAGGAAGACTGCTTTTGTCACTGCAGACTGATGACTACATGTATTGGACAAAAATCTGTTCTGTGGGCATGTTCCTTCAGTTTTGAGGGATGGCAGCAGTGGGATAGGGCTAAGTATGGCATGCATAGTGGAATGTGGCTGTTCTTGAACATTTGCCTTGTTGGGTCTAAAGGGTAGTCAGTGTTTTGGGATGCACAATTTTGATTTTTGCCGTCATCATTGCTGCGAGATGCAGTATAAAATTCAAAGCTGACAGCATCGCCGCTTTCATTTTATGTTTTATGTGCAGGTGAAAGCATTCAAGGGTAGCTGACAATTGCAGCTCAAGTAGAGGATAATATACCAGTGGTATTCACTATAAAGACCAGAATATAGGTCGAATAAAAAAAAACTTTATGAAAAGTCAACCATTGTCTTATATACCGGTCATTGGCAGAAAAAAAAAGTGAAAGCCTTGCGAAATGGGCAGCTGAAGTCGAAAGCCTCCATTGCCATTGTGAATATCAGCAGCGGCGCCGTTGGGCAAGGTTAGGCAAGGCCACCACATACTGTACTCCTAACCTGCCTTGCGGGCAGGGTTCTACACATAAATGGAAACCCGTTTACTTCAGAGAAAAAACAACAACAAAATAAGGGTTAGACAGGTGGGTGGGGCCCCTAGGCCAGGGTTCTACAGAGCTGCCTGCCCCGGCTCTCGTTCCAAACTGCGACTATAAGGGGTCGCTCGAGTTACCCCAGCTGAGCACTGATAGATGCATGGCTGTGCTCGGGTTGTCGCCGGATTGAGAAGAGTTTCCTCACACATCGTATTTTAATGTGGCGGGTATCTTGAATGATTCTGTTTATTGTGACTTTGAAATTCTTTTTGCATTTTAGCTGACATTTCAGTGCATTATTCTTCAAATAGAACCTCAAATCAGATACAAACACGTGTATCGGTGTGCAAAACTAGAAAGGACGATTACAGAGACAGGTTGTAAAAAAAGTGCTGATCGCCAAATGTTTATTCAGCTCATAATAATGGGTAAATGCTGTATACAAAGGTAGACTTGTTATTGTTGCCGTACATTAAGCTGGCCTGCAGTTACTGTCTGGGCAAAAACGGGCACAGACTGACATTTAATAGTGGTCGCGGCTTCATCCAGTGCACATAGAAAACAATCCAGTATAAATACAGTATTTTGTTTTGCTATTGTGTGACCTTTGTCCGAAATGGAAAATGTAGATCGCAGGTACATGAAAAATCAATTAAAGACACTCTGCAACTGTTTTGAAACGAAATAGCACTTATAATCTCTTATTCAACACTTATTAGTAGCACGTATCCTGTGGTGTAAAGGAGTAAAAAAGATCTTCAGGGTGTCTACCAACTTGGAAAACCTGGAAAAGTCGGGGAATTTAGACCCTTCTGGAAAAGTCGGGGAATTTCCGAAAATCCTGACCCAGGTCATGGAAACTGACAGCAGTTTTGTGCGACCATCACAAAAATAAGCATTACATTGATGAAAGCTTAAAAACTCTCTCTCTTAGCTGCAACTGCAGTGAGCTGCTAGAAGGCATGTGAAAAAAAAAAAAAAAGACGGTGCATAACTCTTGCGTCTTAGTGTAAACGCAAAAGGATACACTGACTCGTAGAACATGGCGTTTACCGACGTTTCAGCACCTTATATGCGAGGGAGCCTTGTTCACAATAAAATCCACAAGGAAGGCACAGCGTACTTGGGTACGCCTAAATACGTGACGTAAGCAGCGAGAGAACATCATCGGAAGCATCCCATCAATCCTGTACCATGTATGTACAGTCTGTATCTGGATTACAGGTTCAGGCATGATGCAAGCTTCTTTTTTGAAATGCTGAGCATTTCATAGTCGCACTTACTCTCAAATCTGGCGTCGGCGATGGTGCCTACACCCCTAATGCACATGCTTGCATCTCGTGCGAACTGTTGCTCCCCCCACTCTCTCGTTTCGCAAGGCCGCTGCAGGCGGCGTCTGCTCGTAAAAACCGACTGCTCGCCCTGCACAACTGTTCACTGACCACCTCGTATATGTAGGCACTTGATCGGGAGTTCGGAATTCAGTCAAGGGCGTCTTTACTTGGCTTTCGCTTGACTTCATGCTTTGCTTGACTGTAGTAGATGTGATAGAAGCAACAGTACCTTCAAGCAGTAGTGAGGCACAGCCTAACAGTGTGCCACCACTTGTTGAAGGCCACGCTTCTCCTTCATTCAATAAATAAGAATAATAGAGACGAAATAACAATTAAGCATTCCCAAACCTTACCGAAACGTGCAGCATTCACGCGATACCCCCACCACTCTGACACATTTACTGGAGTGGCCCCTCCGGGAAGATGTTTTTCTTTTTTTCGTCCAGAACACGCAACTTTTACAAGTCTATTTGGTGGTCTGTGTGTTCAGCGAGGGCAGTCGAGGCCACGCGTCATTTCGTGGCATCATATTTGTGTTCAACTCTTTTTCTTGAAATCTCCAGTTTCATCGATGTATTGGTTCCCACAATTGTGGTGGTCTATGGCATAAACAAGACCAAGAAAATTTCTGCTCTGCAACTTGTTCTTCACATTGGCTGAAGCATTTCTTAGCTTCCATGTTGGCACATCCACTATTTTGATGTCTGCTGCTTCTACATATCACATGGCACATCTGACTCTGAACCACAACTTTAATCACGTGTGTAAATTTATGCATGTTTTCTACGCCACGATTTCGGCTCGGTTTGGCTTAAAGGCCGTCTGGTTTGTCTAGGCTAGAACTGCCATCGGCAGAAGCTTGTCGATCTCCACATGCCTTTTTATTATTATTATTATTATTATTAACATTATTACTATTATTATTGGCGATACAACAGCGAACGTCCTCAGCTACACACTTATTGCTGGTAGCTCGTGTTCAAGGGTAGCACTTGGGTGACTTCAGCTAAATTTCTCATTTCAGTTTCGCGAGATTGTGTAAACAAATCTGCAATTATTTTTCAGCGTCATGTCCACAGCAGAGTACGTAAATTGAGGTAACGTGCCGAAATTCGCGATTCATCTGTGGAATCAAGGAAGCTGTTGCACCTTGACAAATTCGGTCTTGCTGCCACATATTCAGACATCAGCACTTTAAACGCTGTCCCCAGCTTTCATTGCAGCCATCCGAGGACTTTCGTTGCACTTCAAGTATCAGAGGCCAGACACATATTATACAAAGATACATGTGCTCGTTGAAAAAATAAAAGAAAGAAAATTTTGCAGTACGGCTCTGTTCTTGCAACGTTACTTGTTGGCAAGGCGCGATACACAGAATACACGAGAAGTAGTTACTCTTTTTGTTTTCCTGAAAAGTATATTTTAAAGGTGTGCAAATTAGGCGGGGACACAAATCAATAGCAAATACAGCAATCCAGGTTGAATCGGATCTAATCCTATCCACATCCTAAATAGTTGTCTGTAAATATAAGTTCAGGTTGATGTAATTCACTCTAATCCACATCCTAAGCGGTATGGGCTACAGCCATTATAGTAAAATACATTATACTCCAGTGGCAGAACCGGTCGGGCTCCCGTGTCCTCATTTTTCTCGGATGCCATGAGATTGCACCACTTTAGGTTTTCTAGCATCTTTGACGGCGATGTTGGAATATCGCAAGCTCCTTCAAACTTTCATCTGCAGGTACTTTTAACTTGTGCGTTTGCTTCCTGGTTGTTCCGAACATCAAACAGCTGACTTGCTCACTGCCTGGCTCAGAAGTTTTATTTTGGCCAGATATACATATTTTTTCTCATTTACCGCACGCACTCGGAACATTCTTTGTGCGTCTGGTAAATATGTTTACTTATTTCATATGCAGTGCCAGATTTTTTTAAAATCACTCGAGGGTTTGTTTCCAGTGCACAGAGTTTTCCAAGCAGATGTGGCGGTCATGGTATTTGCTTTTCACTATCTTGGAAAACCTGGAAAAGTCAGGGAATTTAGAAACATCAAATTGGTAGACAACCTGATCTTTTACACCTGTTGAAAAGGCCAACTCATTTGAATTTTTATGCTGCCAAATACTCAATCTGCGCAGCATCTTTGAGTGAGAACTGGGTTTTCATTCTTAAAGAAAGCGAGCTGAACTTGCAGAAACATAACTCGAGATATATTGCCAGATATCTTCCTCTAGAATAATCTCCAAAAGAGAGCATACAACTTTATGGGTCTTTGCAAATATTACTGTAATTCCTTGACAACTGATTGCATTCCTGAGCGATGCAACAGTTCTGCAACTGGTTCCCAAGAGCCCCTAAACCATACCCAGTGGTCGAGATTTGTGTTGTTGCACGTGCAAGAGCTTACAACGAACTAACTCATGGCCGTGTAAATGTTTCGAAACGCTAACTTAATGTAGGAGTTACACGCATTTGATGGTACAAGAGGGGTTCTCCCCCGTTTCGGTGTTTGATGATATGAGAGTGGTTATCGCTCATTTCGCTCTTGAGTTGCTTCGCTATGCTCTGTTCATCGGCTTGTTTCTTTTATTGGCCGAGTACGCCTCCTCTCCGTACGAGGTGCAAGAGCAGCGGGCGCGCTTATTTCTCGGATTTAGGTGAACACCACTTGGTGAAAATTTTCAGAACTCTACGATGTCTCCTGTAATAATGTCGTGGTTTTGGGACATAAAACCCCAATGATCATCATCAGTTCGTGTACCAGCTTGCAAAGAAAATTCTTTTGTAAATGACTCAAGCAGACGAAAAAAAAAAGGAGAGAGAGAGAGAGAGAGAGAGTGCGGCGGCGCATGTTGCGGCTGCCACCAGCCGGTGCGGATGGGGTAAATAGGGAAAGTTGCAGTGCCGCAGAGTTCATAGCGGTAGGCGCCTGTACTAGAACGGGCGTGCTGGCGCTCCGCTTGCTGGGCAGGTCAGAAATACAGTAGATCGTGGGCAAGGCCTAGAGTGTTCTAGCTATGTCATTTTGCCTCTGTCATCTGCTGTTTGTTATCTGCTGTTAGTCTGCTGTTTTCCTTTTCCTTCTGAAATGAGTGGCAGTCGATGGCAGTTTACGATAGGCTTGAAGAAAAAAAGTTATCGAGTAGGCCGGAGCGCACGGCAACCTGGGGGCACAATGGAAATTCGGTGCATCAAAGACAAGCATTCAATACTGGAGGAGCCAAAAACAGTGCATCACATCCTGCAACAACAACAACAAAAAATTGTTTCGTGGACGGACTGCAGTGCACCCCAAACTGGAAACACTACTCGCTGAATTCGTCTGAGAGCTGCTTGCGAGGTTGCTACCCGTAACAGCGATGTTCACCCTTCTGAAAGCTCTCAACATAGCACATGACTGGGCTCACGAGGGTACAATTCAAGGGATCGCCATTGGGGGTGTGCTGATTTATAAAGCGGAATAGCTTCTTACTGAGGAGGCGTTCTTCTGTCTTCCCGCAAATGCTGCATCAGTAACGCGTTGGATGGAATGGAGTACGATGCACTCTGGGACATTCTAGTGAAAAACGGACGTCGTCGGACTCGAGTTCGAACGAATCTGAGTGGGAGCACATTGTGACCTTCTTAGCTAACGACACAAGATTAGGGTCCAAGTAGAAACAAATGTCACCACAATGCAGCTGGTTGTGTCACGTATTTGCCAAGGTATGGGTGCGCCTCAATACTTTGAATCTCCGAAAAAGAAAATTTGAAGAATCTTAAAGTTGGGGGGGGGGGGGGGTTGACCTATATTCATGTTTTATGGTATTTTATCTTGGCGGGGACCAACTTGTGGCTCATATCTTTAAAAGTGCTCTTTTTTCATCGCTCAGTTTGCATTTAAGTGATATACAGGATTAAGGTCCCTTTGCTTGTGCAGCTGCCAAGTTTCCTTACACAGTTTCCTTACACAGTTAAAGCTAAAGTAATTCCAGTTTTTAAAAAAGGCGATGAACAAACAGTTTCCAACTACCGTCCAATTTCAATTCTTTCCTGCCTCAGCAAACTAGTCGAAAAATTGTTTGTTGAACGTCTGAATGGATATCTAGTTAAATTTAAATTGCTTAAAGACAGCCAATTTGGTTTCCGTCCTGGTAGGTCAACAAGTCTAGCTGTGCTGTCTCTAACTGATTACATAAAGAAAAGTAGCGATTCCGGAAATTTAGTGGGTTCGATTTTTTTTTATCTCGCTAAAGCCTTTGACACTGTAAATCGTCGTCTTATTGCATAAACTTTAGTCCTATGGAATAACAGGCCCTGCGCCTACAATCTTAAAAAATGACCTACTTGACCGACAGTACACACCGCAAACACCTTCTCTACAACAAAATATGTTAACCAAAGAGTACCGCAGGGCTCAGTATTGGGTCCTTTGCTATTTATTTTATATATGAATGATCTTCGTGATGTTCTTAGCTCTTTTGACTGTGGTCACTGTGTTTTATACGCTGATGACACAACAATATCTTCATCTGATAAAAACATTGATGCTCTTGTTTCAAATTTAAATCTTGCATTAAGTGCCCTTATGAATTGGTGCAGCAGTAATCACTTAGTTACCAACCCCACAAAAACTAAATTTATGGTGTTTAAAAGTGCTCAGAGGTCATTATCTGCTATTCCCTAAATACAACTTGGTATTCATTCCATTTTTGCTTGTTCTGATGTCTTTCTTGGCATACATTTCGACCCACGCCTTACCTTTCGCAGTCACTTTAACCATCTTAAGCAGAAGACGGTGTTTGGTATGCGCACATTAATCAAAGCTCGTCCTTTCTTTTCCCGTGAAGCTCTACTGGCGCTGTATTTTGTGTTCATTCATAGTCGTATTACTTACGGTGTAGTCTCATGGGGCAACACTTATGCTTGTCATTTATCATCAATACAGCACATTCAAAATCAGTCAATTCGCATTTTCACTTCTAGTTCTTCGCAATCGAACGCCTACACATTACTACGCTCTTAGAATATCTTGCCAGTATATCTTTTGTTTCGGTTAAATCTTGTGACCTTATTCCACAAACTGCTATATAATCAACTCGCATTCCCATTTATTACATCTGATCTTTTGCAGAATAATAATGTGACCAGGTTTGCGGCTGATAAAAATTTCCTGTTACCCCCCGCTCATACTAATTATGGGCAAAAAACTTCCGCCTTCAGTGCGATATCGTTTTGTAATGCGTTACCTTCTAGCATTAAGCATTGCACTTCAATTCCTTTGTTCAAAAAGTCCGTCAAAAATCATTTTCTCGAATAACCTTACTTGTGATCGTTTACCTGTTTGACTCGTTTGTTCGTTTTTTTATACCATGTTGCATGTTTTGGCTTGATTTGTGATATAAAAGTGCATTTTGATGTCCGTATAGTGTAAGAATTTTCTGTTGCTCTGTATAAATTTTACCGTCGATTTGTATCGACCAACCGAGGGTCCCACTAAAGTCTCTGGCTCTGGGTCCCTCGTCTGTATATCTTAGATTTTGTACCTTGTTTTTGAAAATAATAAAACTTGAAACCATTGCTTTATTGACTTGTACCACCTTGGATGCTAAAGGACTTCTCTACAAGCCTTACTTTGTATGGCAGTCTAGTATGTTGCTATTGTGCGATTTTTTTTAAAATCAAGACTGCATGAAGCACTGCTGATATAGTGCTACTGCTTGGAAACCAATTAGTTGAGCACACTTTGCATCTCATGCACATAGTTTGTTTTCTACATATTCTTTTGCAACACAGAAGGGCTGCATTTCTTCCACGATCTTGGTGCCTAGAGCAAATACTTCACCATTTTTCGTCATTGAATATTCATCACATCCTCCAGGCAGTGAATTTTCTCATGAATAACTAGTTTTTTTTTTTTTGGCAATTTTTCGAAGAACTGTGAACATGAAGAAAAAGGTTACCATGGCGAGCCTAACGTTATATTGCACCACAAGCAGCAGGAAACCCATAAAGGAAAAAAAAAATCTCTTCAGCTGCAGTCTCAAGCTACAGAAAGAAATCCACACATGCTTTTCGGAGAAAAAAATCCTCATCTTAGCCCAGGATCTGGTATGCTGGCCACATTCAGATCGCATATTTTGAAGCACTGTTAATTCGCTCAGTGTGATGCAATGTTTGCTGACGCATTAAGCTCGCAGGGCGCAGCAGCTGGCAAGTGTGTATATAAGACGGCTAGCATATGCTGGCAGGTGTTTGTATGGGCTGTAAAACACGGTGCATGTAGGAGCACTGTCGTAGCGGACTCGGTACTGACTCGGGCACTTAGTATCGGAAAGAGCAACTTTACTATTTATTGAGATTTAGCTGTAGTACCATTTAATGAATACTGATGTTCATAAAAATGATGTTCCACTGCAATTATAGTATTTAACTAGTTGTATCATGCTATAGTGCTCGTATTCCATTTACCGGATAACTGTTGGTGGCATACATCACTGAACAATTTTCCACTAAGGTTGCTTTGCTTCACAAGAGTTGCATGAGAAACCACATCTGCTTTACCATTTTTATGCAGAAAAGACTCCTCTACGCTTGGGGAAAACTGGAAGAAGGGCATTCCTGTCGAGGTGATACCAATGTCTTATGTCCCAGTACAGAGGAAAATAGAAAAGCTGCTTGGACATAAGGCAGAATTGCGGCAGGCAGCAAAGAAGTGTGTAAGTAAATGTTAAAACATAAATGAAATGCGTGTAGTGTTCTTAAACTGCATTGTAATTAGCCCTTGTATTCCACTATTAAATGTCTAAATGCAGCTTGTTGCAAAAAAAGTCTAGACCAATTGATGGTTGCTTGAAATGGGCAACTGTCTTGTTTTCCTTTTTGTAATATCCTGTTCCTATTATTTGGAAGATACACATTCTGCTAAAAAGGTTCCAACATGACATATTTCACTTTTTTGCAGTGAAACTGTTAGCCTCTAGTTGATATGTTTTCTTGCAACATTTTTTTCCCAACAAGATTGTCATCAGTAAACAATGGTACCTTCAAATTGAAGGGAAAACAAAGTGACGGTGGCCTCTCGGAGTTTATATGGCAGCTGGAAAAGTAGACATATGGGTTGACACCTCTAGAGTTCTGATAATATGTACTAGTAAGAAATACCCCCTCCCAACTATACCTGCATACCTCAGCTGTGCCCAGTGGCATAGCCACGATGTGGTACATCGGGTTCGTGCCCCCCCATTACATTTTTTTTTTGCCATGGCAGATGGGGTACAAAACTACACTACCACTTTTGCCTACCCCTACTTCAGATCAATGGGTGCAACCCCCCCCTTTTTGCCCTCCAAAACAAAATTTCTGCTTATGCCCCTGGCTGTGAGTATGCGGGCATGTACTGCGAGTTATGGAAATAACCCACAGCTACCAGCCATGTAACAGATCATGCTTAGATTTGGTGTTGGCCATAAACTTGTCGAATTCGGTCACTGCACCTGTCTCTCTATATCATGGCCACAAGGTGGTCATTGCTATAATTACTCAAAAGCCACAATAAATAAAAGTATTAAACCGTCAATTCTGGTGTTCAATGTCAACATCTATTGGGGTGGTGGTGCCTGTCAAATGTCAATTATGGTATTGTTTGTGCTTGTATAACAGCGTGGTTGTTCATCCACTTTTACAGGGTGGAATGGAAGAATTTTTATTCTGCTTTACATTCCTTAAATGCTTTTTTCTTTATTTTTTGTTTTTCTTTTGTATTGCCTAAATGTTTTTGTTTTGAGACAAACTGACACAAATTTTGGCCATGCTTTTTTTTATGGCAATGTGTTGCTGGGGGCCTGTTAGTTGTAATGTGGCATGTCTTGTGCCGCAACTAGCGACAAATAATTCATTACAGGCTGCTCAGTACCGACTAGTCTCAGTTTCTATTTGAGAGAGCTTCAAAAACAACAAGTCACTGAATGTAACTATCGCTACCTAGCATATGCAATGCTCGGCCACATCAGCACACAGAATTGTGATGCACTTCTGCACAGTTTGCATCGAAAAATCTTTTTTAGCAGAAAATTGGCAAAGCAGTGTCGCCAAACACAAAAATTTCAACATGTATGCTGATGTCACGGGCTCGCGAGTGGCCAATGAGTAATAGTTTGCTGACGAAAAAGTCGCGCTAAAAGAAATGATGTCTATGATGTGGCGATGAGGAGAAAGTAAAGGGGGTCCCTTTTGAATCTCTTTTGAGGGTGGCAATGCCGTGATGTGTCAATTACGGTGCTAGATCGTGGACACCAACTTCAATATTCATATGAAATGCTTGCAAAGCCATAGTTGCTGTTATATTGCAGATCATATGCACTTGTTCACGAAAATCGATCCCACAGGCTATCTTGCCCACAAAATTTTGTGTCTGTACATCTCGCACTCCCCATAGAAATAATTTTAGCAAGTTCAAATACTTACTTTGGAGCTGTCTTACCCTACACTGATAAAATATTGGTAATTGCGGATTCAGTTTATAACATCCCAAAAGCATGATATGATTACGAGGAAGGGCTTAGTGGAGGACTCCGGAAATTTCGGCCACCAGAGGTTCTTTAACATGCACCTAAACCTACGTGTCGGTCTCCCCTCCAAGCACTGTTTGGCATTAATTAAGCCCTGTCCTGAGGAGATAGTTGGTGATGCTTATTGCAATAAAATTGTTGGCTAAGTTGTAGTAGTTGCAAATGAGTTCTGCAGAAGCCCTCAACGGGCTGGTAGCACGAAGCCACAAAGAAATTTGTACGGATTTCTCGGAAAGAAAAGCCTCTTGGTTGCCGAAAATTTCATTTGGGTCCAGGATTTAAACCTGGGACCAACGCCTGTCCGGGGCGGTCGCTCTATTAATTGAGCTAACCAGAAAGCTAGCGATTGACAGCACAAGGGTGAATTCATAGACAACTCCAAGCACATGGACACAAGTTGGTCCCGGGTTCGAGCCCTGGACCAGCGCGAATGTTTTCGGTAACTGAGAAACTTTTCTTTCTGAAAAATTTGTATTAATTTTCTTGTGGCTGTGTGCTACAAGCAAGTGGTTGTCTTCTTTCCCTTTCTTCACGTTAAAGAACCCCAGGTGGTCGAAATTTCCGGAGCCCTCCACTACGGCGTCTCTCATAATCATCAGTGGTTTTGGGACGTTAAACCCCACATATCAATCAATTCTTTCCCTTTCTTAAGTCCTACTTGCTCATCTGTTGGTGGCCGCCATTACAATTCCATGTCTTTTAGAGGCATGGTGTGAATGTTCACGGCATCGTTTGCTTGACCTTTACGACAGGAAGGCACAGCATGGCCTTGACCACAGTGCAAGTTAAAAGATGCAGTTAGCTTTTATAAAATAAAAAGCAATAGCAAGGTGGCAAATTTCACTCTATTCTTCCAGTTATAATTTTCGCCACCATGCTTGTCAGTGTAGGCATCGCACTGAAGTCTTAATGCTTATATGGCCAGCTTCTTCAACTCGCAATGTGGGAGATCTTTTGTAGCACAGTGTAGCGACATTGGCCACCCTTTTGCAGCAGACGATTGTTCTTCAGCCGACTTTTAATTATCAGTCATAGTAGGACCAGGTGCATGTATGCACTGTGCGATTCATTTAAAGAGTTACTGACACAAAAACATTGGCCTCATGTTTTTTTTGCTGCAACGTGTTGACGGGAGCCTGTTCGCCATAACACGACACATCGTTTGCTGCAGCACGCGACAGATAATTGCTTACAGGCTCCTCATTATTGACCAGTTTTGGTTTGAAAGAGCTCCAAAAACTACAAGCTGCCGGGTTCAACTATCGCCACCTAGCGGGGGCGGATCTCGACCACGTCAGAACACAGAACTGTGATGCACTTCTGTGCAGTTCGCATGAAGTCCTTTCGCATAGTAAACGGGACTGCAGTTTACCAAAAACCAAAATTTTGAGCGCTTGCGCCGTAGCCACGCACTCTGGAGCAGGCGCCGAGAAGTACTACTGACTGCTGGAACAAACTCGGCAAGAAAAAATGGGGGCTGGGACATCATTATAACTTGTATTATTGACCACAGTATGATGACGTGTGGGAAGTAAGGGTGTCCCCATGGGGTCCCTTTCGATGGGGTTAATGCCTTAAAAATTCAAAATGCTGCAAGTTACTTTCCAAGCTATATTCGCTGTTGATGTTTTTCGGATGATTCACGAGTGTTCACGGGAATCGGTCTTGCAGGTTATCTCGTCCGCGATATTTTGTGTCAGTACCCCTTCGAATAAAACTGTGGCACAAAGTGCTGTACTGAGCTGTACCAAATAAAGCCATTGATTTCCAATGGAGCTGTGATTTGGGACTGAATATAGCTTGTTACATTGCAAATTTGCTAAATTTAAATTTGCCGAATAAAAGTTTGACTGTTGTTCGAATATTGTTGTGCAGTGAAAGAAACTTCTATCACGCAGTACTGAAGAGATATCTAGATGCATTTACACACTGAAACCACATGCAGAGTGGCAGCTAAGAAATCTTGGTATCTTGATGGCATTGTAAGCACTTTGTGTAAGCACAAGGTAGGTTGTCGGACCACAGGAAGCGCAGCATACAAGCACGTCTTGCAGTGAGCAAAGACAACAGCTCTAAGCAGCGCAAATCTCGGAGACTTTAATACTTAAGGTACCATTTTGAAATACGGATCTTAAAAGCCATGCTTTTGCTTGTGGGAACCTGAAAATCATTATTGGTTTTCTTGTGCTAAGTTTACAGTGTGGTCATTATTGGGTTAAAAGAAAAAACGGCAGGCCTGCGCAGTACACGAAGCACAGTTACAGCGAAAGCTAAAAGAGCGACCTTTCAGAGCCTTTTCTAAACGGTCTTTGGGCAACTGCTACAGGCACACTGCTGGGTACCCACTACGCCTTAATCATAATTTTTGGGTAGTAGGCCAGCATTCACTATGCTATCTTTCCTCATTCTTTAAAGAAGCGTGGTATTTGCTACACACTTGTTAAGAATTTTGTGTAATTTTTTGCAGTGACTGACGATGATGATTAATTATGCTTGAAGTGGGTATGTGCCATAGTGAAAAAAGAGACTAGAAACTGCACCCTTGCAGTGGGTCGGCTGTTCTTATTTTGACCACGTCGTTTTCTTCCTCGGGCTGCTCGAGCCCGAGGGCCCAAGCTAAGCTGCCGCTCATTGTCGTCATGCTCGGCCATGACTGTGAGTGAGTGAAACCGTCTACAATGTCTCTGGTGGCTGATGTTGACTGTGTCGCTGTGGTCGGTCAACACAATGCTAAGTATTGGCTTCATGCTTTGCCGATGACTCCTATGCTGGGTGGCATTGACTACATTGCGGTGGTGTGTCGCGGCCACGCTGAGATTTAGTTCGATAATCTGCCAGAAGTTGATCTAGAAGACTAGATTGGCTGCATCATGGAGGCTGATCTTGGCCACGCAGTGACTTGGTTTCTGGAGGAAGGCATTGACGTCCCCCGGTGGTTGGTGTTGTGTTTGCTGTGACTTGTCCTGCTGAGCTGCCGTGCATTTTTGTGGAGTCTAGACATGCTGCACCTGTAGTATGGATGTGGAGACATGGCTTCGGAAACCATCAATGGAGCCATCTGAACATGAGCTTTATGGACAGTAGTCTTGTGTTAGCTGTTTGGTTCCCATTCAGTGCAAGCTGAGCATCTGCTATCGTAGGATTATTCTTATTGTCGCTGCTAAAAGCTGGCAGGATCGCAGAAGACGACGAAGTGACGAGCGTGAGCATCAATCGCAGTTCCTCCAAGACATTGAGGTGTCTGCTGTTTTGTTCTATCAGTACAGACTTTGCTGTTTCTTGACACACTGTGGCCCTGTGTGCTTTTCTTTCCACATTACGACAGTGTTATGGACTGCGCTCGTGTCGAGCATTAGAGGAGCCAGCCTCTCTTCGTGTCCAAGTGCCAATGAGCCCCTGGGGTCCATGGCTGAGGTCTGAGGTCTTCACCGCGAAGGCCACCGTGTGGATTGTGTCAATGTCTGTGGTGGTGTTTGTGGTGGCATGTGCCACGAAGCTTGGTGTGAAAAAATTGCAGCACACTACTATACCATGGGGGTGGAGCTGATCAGTGGTTCGAATTCGGAGAGTGGAAACATTTGTGCGAGGCATAGCTACATCATCGTGATGGGGCCATTGATCTTGGTCGCCGATGAAGGGCAGGGTTGTAAGAGCCCGAGCTGTACTGTTAAGGTTCTGTCTCGCGGCTCCCATGAGTGGTAGGTACACTTTGTGTCTGTAGGGAAGGGGCTGCAGGTGTGGGAAGGTGTCCAAAAATAGTAGTCATTCGGGCACACCATTCAGGCCAGGATTGTTGTTGGATGGCTTAGTAGCTGTGCCATGCCTTGGCTGTATCAAGAAGGTGGTCGATGGCCACAAGCTATTTCTGATGATCCGGCTGGGCATGGCGAGGGCCGAGAGAATTAATGTCGTCCACCTATAAGAAAACATTGTCCTGGAAGCCTCTAAACTGTGGTATTTTGTTGGCAGCCAGTGACGGTAACATGGCAGACAAAAATCCTGTGTGCCAATGCCAAGCAGCCCAGTTGCTCCGAGAGTTCCGTAAGAAAAGGGCGAAGCTTGTGACCATTCTTGGTTGGACTGGCCTCAAGTTTTTGTGAGGTGGCTGCAGCCAATATGGCATTGATTGCACACAACGTTGGCAAGGCTGCAGGAGACGGCCTGAAGCTCGACGCTATCAAGGCGTTAGTCGTGATGGGGAATTGCTCGATGGTGTGCAACAGCTCCGCGGCACTATCGGATGATCCTGTTGGAGAGACAGGGCGAGCATCTGCAGTGACTCTCTTGCTCGTGATGGCACCATTCATAGCCAGACACGTGGACGGTGGCTTTTATCGGTTGCCATGGTGATAGAGCCCTCTTCATGGGATCGATGCCATGGGGAACGGCGTTAACAGCGTTTCTATGCAGGAGGAGCCTGTACGGTGTCTTTAACAGGTATTGTGTTGTTAGGGAAGGAAGGTCGAGCTGCCGAAAAGGCCTGGACACCATCCTTTAACGGCATTCGCCGCGCTGGGCGGTTGTCAGGTGCTACGGAGGCATAGACATTGTCCGCGAACTGTGCTTGATGCAGTGGCAGGTAGGTGGGTTCCATGTCCGAGAAAGCGTCGAAGACTTTCCTAGGATGGTGGGTGGGCCCGGAATGCCAAAGGTGCATGAACACGGGTGATGTCTACCTTAAGGCTTTGTATCCGAAGGCTGCACCATTGTAGTGTGGAAAGAGAGACAAGAAACGGTGCCCTTGCTGCAGGCCAGCTGTTCTTACTCCGACCTCCTCTTTCTCTTCCTCGTGCTGGTCAAGCCTGAGGGCCCAAGCTACGCTACAACTCATGGTCATCACACTAGAAGAAGAGGACAATATTTTGGCTGCGAACTTGGTTTGCACATCGAGGAACGGTGCCTGTATGTTAGGTGTTGCCCCTCAATCAAGAAAAAGGCTAACAAAAGGTCTCTTCCTGCAAGGCAGGTGTTGGCAGAACGTGCACAAGCCATGTGACAGTGCTGTGCCATCTGCTGATCCTCCTTGCAGTGTTTTTGCCACTATCTGCTGTGCAGCACGACCGTGTACGAACAGTGCAAATCAAGTCGGCTTATTTAGCTAAATGTGACCCACTGGGGTGTATTTTTTTATTGCGGAGTGATAATCTTTAGGTGAATTATAGAAAAAAGTTGCCGCAATTTTTTTAGAGTGACCACAAAGTGACAGAAAGGTTCTTTACGTTGTTACATTCACATGGTTTATTCACGTATACTAACAGCAAGACGAATTGTAAAAAAACACATACAATTGGTAAAAAACTGCGCTTTGAAATATACATCTGGGCAGTTCACAAACGTAGAAAATAAATTTCATGAAGTGGCGCCACTTTTGATCTGGTCAGCATCGCCTTGCTGCGCGCACCTTTGAGATTTCGATGAATTGTCGACATGCAAGTATTAACTCACAAGTGACTCCTCGTATAACTGGCTGACATTCACTGAATCGGATTTTGATTGGCATTTGAGCTGTGATTTGGAGGAATTGCTGCTTTACGAACTTGCGGCAGAGAAACCGGCACGCACTTCCATAGCACAAGCAAACTTCTAGGCCTATTCATTTGAAAATATTTGGTGTAGTACAAACCGACACACGCACGTAGAAAGGCACATATTGACACCACACAGCACTACTAGTGATGACATGTTGCTAGTAATGCTGTGTGGGTTGCTGCTAGTAGTTCTGTGTGGTGTCCATGTGTGCCTTCTCGTGTCCATATGTCGGTTTGTGCTGCATCGAATATTTCCTAATGAATCGCCAATAAGACCATATTGCAATTCTTGCGAGGGTGAGCGCTCTGATGAAAACTATGTAATTATGAGCATGTCCAGAAAGCAAAAACAAGTTCAGAACCTATAATGATAATTCGTCTTATCGCACACGAGATGGAAGCGGTTTTTTTAGTCCTTGAAATGGGAAATACAACAGCAGTGGAACTGTTTTTGTCAATCAGCGCCTGCACAGAAATGGGCATAACTGGTACCGAGGAGCAATAAACGAGAGAATAACAAATTTGTCGCCTTTTGAAAGATTAAAGACCTTTGTCACTTTTGAAAGCATAACAAGCAGGTGGGCGCAGCAAGAGTGAACCAGTTGAAGGATGAAACGGAAACTAGCAGTCTCTTATTTAGGAGACATTGGCCCAAAAAAAAATGTTGCACATATTTTCAGTGTGTGGCAGCATATTAAGCAAGTGAAATTATGTTTAAAACGTGCACCTTTTTCGATAAAGGCAATGATGTACATTTACATCTTGAGATGTCTTGTGGCTGTTGGCAGATTATGTACTTGTACGTCTTTGACAATTAAAGGGTTAATCTCAAAGGCCTCATCACTCTTGATGAGGAATATGTGCTAATTCACAAGACCCCTGCACTCATGTGTTTGGATTGCAAAACCAATGTAGTGGGGTAGTGAACCAGCATGTATGATATTATGAACTTGGTTGAATGACTATTTTACGTAAACACGTTGAAGCTTCATTATATTGATATTTAACCTTTCATGTACGGTATAGCCATCGACATTTTTATTTTATATGAAGAGATTGCAAAAAAAATTCTGAATAAGGCAGTAAAAGAAATAGCTTTAGTAGCATAAAAACTCAATTTTCTTGAACCAGGGAACTAGTGACCACATTTATGGTATGATGCTGCACTAAGTACTCTCTGCAAAAGCCATGTGACATGCAGAAAGCAGGTCCAAGACTGTGATTATTGGTGTAAACATAGCTGTTGCGTCGCAGTTGTTACTGGGGCTCGCCATCGCAGCTTTGAGCGTTGCCTGAAATGGTACGGCACCAGATGCCATGTTCGCTGAACTGATTGCTGAACACTTGCATGAAAAATAAATTCTTTTTGCTTTGGCTTGCTGAATGCAGTACACCAAAACCTAGCACACACCACCGAAACAAAATCTTGCCAGTTTAAGATTGCATGAAAGCAAGGTAAAAATCTGAGTTATTGATAGGCTTTATTATTGGTGGCTGTGCTTTTTATTCTGCAACATTGTGTGCGCATTGTTCAAAGAATTGCGCAAGGGCTAGTATGGTATTGCAAATTTCAGTCGATGCCTTGCTTTAGCTAATTAATTTCGGCTGGATCCATAACAATACCTGAACTTGGTTGGCTAGTTAAAACTTGTTACATCAGTGCAGTTGTTGATAAAAAAATTTGTGGGTTCCCATTGCTCTCTTTCAAAATGCATCCTTTTCTTCAGTGAATCCAAAATAGCTTTATTAGACTTCAGGATGACTGAGCTCAAGCTCAGCAACATCCTATAACAAGCAACAATGGCCCTTATCTCGCCAATGGAGATTGCTCAAAATAAAAGTTAGGGATTGTTGCATTAACGCTACTACCGATCCAGATATTTATCCTTGTCACTTGCCAAACAGCAATTGCAAATACGTCAAATTGAACACTGATGCAAGGCATGCACGGCAGAGAATAAAAGTATGTTGTGCAGACTTTACTTCACTTTTTTTCACATTTACATCATAATTACTAGCCCGGCTGCGGCGACTGCATTTTCGATGGAGGCGAAAATGCTATAGGCTCGTGTGCTCAGATTTGGGTGCACGGCAAAGAACCCCAGGTGGTCGCAATTTCCAGAGCCCTCCACTACGGCGTCTCCCTTAATCATATGGTGGTTTTAAGACGTTAAGCACCACACATCAATCAAATCAATTATAATTGCTACATATAACATCCCCTATACTTTGCTTGGCTTTCTTGTCTTATAATTACTGTTGTGTTCAGCAAAGAAAAACTAACTCCTAAAGTTCATTTATAGCGAGGGTCTCCTTCTGGCAGACTGGATGCCTTCAGGAATTATTGGTCAGCTGCCAGATCCTAAAAAGATCACGTGCGTCATGATGCCAGCGGGCAGAAAAAGTTTTCCACACTCGCCGCCATGGCTACTAGTGATGCTATCACTACCAGGTTTGAATGTACATATACACATGTATGCCTCGTAAAGTTGACGGGTGGATAGCCTCACTGTAGCTCAATTGGTAGAGCATCACACAATATCCAAAGGTCACAAATTTGGTCCCTCCCAGTGGCAAGTTATCTTTTTGTCCACTTTACTTTCTTCACATTTATGTCATGATTACTACAAATAGCATTCCCTGTGCTTTCCATAGCTCTCCGGTCTAAGTTCTAATTAATGCTATGTACACTGTGTAATACGATGCACCAGGATGGCCTTGCCAGGTTCCAAAGGCAAGGATTATGTTGCACGCTGTCGACCCACAGCCAGCCAGTGCCAGAAAGGTTACTGCTCTGCTTTTTGGCTACAGCTTTCTTTCGTGCTGCACAAGACTTTGAAAACTCCTTTGCCAAACCTGTGTGCAACTCGACCATACAGTCACTGGCACCAACAGAAATTGCCTCGGTCGTCCTATTTGCAGCAACATTACATCATTTTATCGAAATCGTGTATAGACATGCTTCATTATACTGAAGTTAAAAATACATATTTCTACTGTCATAGGTAAGTTGGAAAAAGCATGATGTTTGTATGGAAACTAAACTGTGTTCTCTAGGCTTTCGGAAAATGAGCCGGAAGCCACAAGGCAAACTTGTTCTGTTTAACAAAGTTTCTGTTCACTTAGAAGTGTGAAATCCAAGTATGAAACCAGTCATACTTGGAACTAGGCTGTTCCACTGAAGCAGCAATTCTGTTTAAGGGATTTTCGTTTACCGAGTCTACTGTATACAAAAACTACACCATGCATGTGCTGATGTGCTATAAGGCACATATAAGACATGAATGCACCCCAGAAGTCCTTTACGAAGTGTCACTTAAACGCCTAATATTGTCCTCCTTTGCAACAAAAGTATGTTATACGAGGCAGACTAGTGGCTGTAAGCTTATGGAATTCTTGATTTCCATGTACATGTTATACACTGCTCTTGGGAACATGAATCAAAAGCACACAGATTGTGCCTTTGCTGTGGGTCCCCATAGCTTCAATGTGCACATTATCGTGATGGGAGTCCCAACTTCACTGATGTATGATCTCTTGCTGCTCACAGAATCGTGATGTGCAGATGCAGTATGAGATGGCATCGTGAAATTCAGAATGCAGTGCATGTTTTCTTTTCTAAAGCAAGAAGTTGTAACAGTCTCATCTATTTGGATTGCTTGCAGAGCCTTTAGGTTCCGTGAAAATGAGTTTGAGAACCTCTTCGCTAACTACTATGCCACAGGTGCATGCCTCGTCAGGTGCAACAGAACTTGTTTTAGGATGTCGTGTGCAAGCCAGTGTGTTGCGATGTTTGGCCAGCATTTTCTTAATGCTGGAGAAGTGTCCTTGAGTTTCATTTGAATATTGTTGAGTTGCACCTGGAGGAGCACTTCGTCAATGACTATTTTTTTTGTGCTGTTTTATTTGTACTCATCATTATCATCATCTGTATCTGTAATGTGCTTAAAATGCTTTATGCATTGACTGTGACAAACATACGGAGATGGTTCCTGTGGCAATTTTTTTCATTTACCTTTCAAAGGGACCAGTTGTAACTGACAACGGAAACTTCATCCTCGACTGCAAGTTTACCCCACAAAAGGACTGGTCTGCTGTTAACACCGCATTGAAAATGATTCCTGGTAAGTTTTTCCAGCTCCATATGCTTTGTAATTTTCCATGTGTATGGTTGGAGTTGACTGTTATTGCTTGCTGAATGGCTCTTCCTAGTATAATTCAGCTTTTTTATTCTGGGGTCATAGAGATGGTATGCCGTTCAAACTATGCTAAGAGGGCTATGTTTGCTTGTCATTGCACTAAAACCACCAAATTGCCTCAGAATTTGTGTGTTCTACAACAGAACACCGAGTGTGACAGCCAGATGCTCTTGTTAAGACAGCTTCAGTGGAAAGTGGCAGCTATATAATTAACCTGAACGTTTATAGGATCATTTTCAAAATATTCGAAATAGTATAGTGTACCAACACATGTGGTTCTGTAGTGCCTGGGGGTTGTCATTCAATCTGCATTCTGTTTTGTCATGCAAAAATGTAAGACCTTACAATACACACTGGTCGGTACTACTAGTTCAATAGAGTGTGTGCCCATTACCGCTGTACCTATTTGACCATAGTCTATTGCTATGGCACTTTATACAGTCGAACCCTGCTACAAGGAAACTGTCGGGGCTCGGGGAAAATTTCGTTGAAGTGATAATTTCATTGTAGTGAAATCGAAAAAACATAGCTGACCTGAGCTAAAATAACAAAGGAACTTTTATTCCCGAAATTCGAAAAGTGTCTGCCACTTTTTCTTTCCCACCCATGTCACGACGCAATTCTCACCCATGCATAGTGATGTCATGGTGAAAAGTACGCTGCCCCGCCGCGGTGGTCTACAGGTTTTCCTGCTCACTTTAATCCAAGTGCCACCCTAAATAATCCGCACGCCAGTGAAGTAATCTGAGGGCCAAGCTATTTAATCTATGTTTCAAACATCTAATCCAAGTTCCAACATATTTAATCCAATCGCCAACTCAATTAGGCTCCGTGCAGTTATTTTAATCCAAGTGCCATCATGTTTAATCCAATTACCAATGGCTTTAATTCAGGTGTCAGTTTAATCCATGCAGAAAAACCAGATTACGGGTGTAAAAACAGCAGTACAATTGAAATGGAGTTCCTACAATATATGATAATAGTCGTAAAGTAGAGCTAATCATTATTTCAATTCGTTGCTAGTATTTGTGAAAAAAAAAATTACTGTCGTTGTTTGCTTGAGCCCTGTTTGTACTTTGCTATGTACAAGTTTGTAGATGACTGCTCGGCTCGGGAGGAGTCATTTTAATGGCAACGAAAGAAAAAGCAAGAGCATGTTAATGAATATTTTCTGTTTGTCACTAAAGCTCATAATTGAATTTGTGTAGTATTTCGTGACCGGGACAGGTTATGTAACACGAAGGACAGACTATGGCTATCGGAGTGTCGTAATGCATACCAAGATATGGAAAACCTGGCCAAGGGCAGCGGTGGGTCAAAAGCAGGTACATACATGCTAAATAAATTAGGAGGCCCTCACAGGGCAGTGCGAATTAGAAATAATTCGAAGAGGTTATCGTCCTGCAGTGCACATAAAATGTGAACTCATGATCCTGATGTGGACAACGCAAGTCATATTTTACATACATATTAGCTGTTATCTTTTTATTCAAAGAAAATTTGTGTATCCAATGAAACACGCATGTTTTAAGCAAACACGCTTCAGCAACACTAGCTTCACTGTTACATGAAAACAGGAGTATCTCTTTTGATGCTTTTATAAAAACTTAATTCCCATGAACCCAAGTAAATGCAAGTTCAGTTTTTCAAATTGTTATTTCTGATTTCAAGAACAGATTAATATCATGTGTCTGTCACCATCATTCTCACAGGGCTGAGCAGACGACTGCAAACACCTCAGCGAATAATCAGCCAAATGTCGTCTGCTGAGCAGACGAAATGAGTCTCTGCATATGCGATGATGTAGGTGACTATCCGAATAATGCAGTAGCAATGAAGCATGGAATAATATGGACTCCATGAGCAAATACATTTAGTACCCGTAAATGCCATTAATATGCACAGTTTTTTTTGTTATTTGAAGCTAAGACATGAAAACGTTTGGGGGGAAATATCACTGCACCTCATTTCATAAGTGCTAGCTTGTATACACCAGAACACAGCGAGCTCAGAGCGTGCTGCCATATTGAAAAGCGTGTAGCGCCATCTGTTGCAAGCACGGCGAAGCAACACCAGGCACTGCCACGCGAGCAGACGCTCCGCAAATCAAACTCGAAACTGAACGAGAGTCCGGCTGTAAGCATGTTTTGCGCTCTTCCTCTCCTGGAATTTAGTGCTGATTTCGTGTGAAACGTCTAGGAAACCATTCTCGACAGTCCGGAATGTATACAGCACGTGCATTGCCAACTACGGAAGCAACTTTATGAGGTACGTACTATAGAGATTGAAAGAAACGGGAACAGCGGAAAGCGTTTTTTTCGACTCAGTTGCCCTGCGGCGTGCCTTCACTGTGGCTAGGCAGAATTTGTGCTGCAAGTCGGCGCCAACGTAGCGCTAAAATTTCGCTCAAACTTGTGCTCATCCACTGCATGTGTTTGTCATTTGCCACTCATGCTGGGCACTGCGGACACACACATAGTGTGAAAGTGCCAACCAGCACAAGGTGTTAAAATACGGGGATGCCGACTGAA
This sequence comes from Rhipicephalus annulatus, assembly GCA_013436015.1. Taxonomy (NCBI): domain Eukaryota; kingdom Metazoa; phylum Arthropoda; class Arachnida; order Ixodida; family Ixodidae; genus Rhipicephalus; species Rhipicephalus annulatus. The sequence continues at coordinate 619,459 of WOVY01002478.1, read as the reverse complement.
AGCACAGGTTCGGCTAGTGAGTCGAGGCATGCCACAGTTCGGCTGAGTCGCAAGCTATGCTTTTCGTGCCGTTCAGGTCTCTTTGCATCGCAATAGTACGCAGTTACAATTGTATATGTGTGCGGTGCTTGCATCCACGCATGAGTCTTAATATGTCCTAATTACTGGCATGGAGCCGGCGAAAGATTACGGCAATGCTTTGGTGCCGCATTATATACAGGCCTACTGCACGAAAATCGCTGCTGTAAAGTAGGTACAGCTTGCGTCGCGCTTGAGTAAATGCAATAATTATATTTATTCGTACACTTTTCTGGACCCGTAGTTTTTCCTGCAGATTGTGATTATGTCCACTGGCGGCGGACCTCGGCGGTTTTTGTTGTGGATTGAAATCTGTGCAATCGGGGAAACATAGCATCAGCACAATTTCCGCACCGTGTTGAGATTGTCACAGACAGTGCTGAGTAATATCTTACTTTTGCGCTGATTGTTTTTGCATCCGAAGATGGCACAGTGGTACCCAGAAGACTTCTTATCACTTTGCACAGCGTGAACAGGTGCTTTTTTTACATTTTAATGTCCCAGAGGCACTGTTTGCCATGCTAGCGAGGCACGCCTTGTCAGTTGAAAACAAATTATGGCGTCTCTGAGAGCGAGTGTATACCGCCGAAGGTGCCTGGGTGCGAGATAGCCGTGCTCTCGTCTATAGGCGAGAGAAAAGTTCTTTCTGTCGCTGCATGTTTACATTATTCCAACATTTAGATGGTATCAATTGGGAAGCCATGTATTCCTAGTGCGTGGATTAAACAGGCTGGCACCTGAATTAAAGTCGTTGGCAATTGGATTAAACATGATCGCACTTGGATTAAGCTCACTGGCACGAAGCCTAACCAAGTTGGCGCTTCGATTAAATGTTTGGCACATGAATTAAATAGCTTGGCACTCAGATTATTTCAATGCCATGTGGATTATCTAAGTGGGCACTTGGATTTAAGTGAGTGGGAGAACCTGTAGGGGCTAAGATACTCGGCTGCTGACCCGTAGGTCGAGGTATCGAATCCTGGCGGCAGCGGCTGCATTTTCGATGGAGGCGAAAATGCTGTAGGCCCGTGTGCTCAAATTTGGGTGCACGTTAAAGAACCCCAGGTGGTCAAAATTTCCGGATCCCTCCACTACGGCGTCTCTCATAATCATATGGTGGTTCTGGGACATTAAACCCCACATATCTACCACATACCAGCCAAGTCTCTCGGATTGTCCGGGGGACTCCCGGAGTTCGATCGGTTCTTCCGTTTGTACGGTTGTCATGAAAATCTTTTGGAAGTAAGTGTTCATCTGTGATGTGGCCGCATTGACAAAAATGCAGGTCAGTCCACTGCAGGCTTTTTGCGATCCTACCGCATTTTGTAAAACGAATTCGGGAGGCGTTCATCTAAACATAAAGTAGTCTCAGTGATGCGAAACTGCGGCCGCCACGAATTCATTAAATTTCCCAGCCAAATTTCACTGTGTTTATTGGGCCATAATTTGAATCTTCTGAACACTTTTCCAAATCCTGGCATGTGGTATGAACTTTAGTACCGAAACCAGCAAACGAAGGCCAATCGAGAGCAGCGTGCTCGAAGCTTCAGAAGCGTTCGTGCGACCAGCGCACGTGTTCTCTTTCACAGTGCATGTGGTTGTTGCTACAGCCGCTGTGGACGAAACCACGGTCGTTCTTGACACAATCATGTATGGCGACAACACTGACAGTACTCCGAAAGTGTGCCTGTCCAATGCTCAACCAGTCAAAGCAATGCTGCTCTCCGGAAACTGTTGACAAGACCGTGGCAGATGTGATCATAGAAAACATAAAACGACTTCGTTTTGAAGGCCTGTGCACAGCCACTGCCCGCGGATTGAAAATGGATACAATTTGCCACAACCTCCGCGCACAAAACCACGGTCGTGGCGACGCGATAGTGATCTACGAGCTTTGTGGACACCTTGCTAATGCAGCAGTAAATTAAAGGCAGTAAAAACATGAAAAAAAAGGCTAGAAGCCTTTTGGTGTTTTTTTCCAAAGAATTTAGTAGCGGGCAAAGCCAAAGCTTTGACATGCACTTTCATGGAAGCCAGCTGCACCATCCCATCCGTTCATGTGTGTTCCAGGAAGACATACACAAGTTGTTTTGATGGAAATAACATTTTTGCTTGATTTGATGACACGAAAATTTTGGGAGTATTTGCCCTGCCCGTTGACTCTCACCTTAGTGGGAAACATACCTCGTTTGTTTGGCCACTCCAAGCCATTCATTATAAGACTGCAACGCCACTGTTGGTGCTTGTGATTGGGAACCCCATCGCTCTTGTCTTTTGATGCGAAAAAAAAAAAAAAAACGGGAGAAAATAATCCATGGGAATGATGGGGCGAACTCGGATTTGCCTAATATTTGTGCTTTCGGGCTTCAAACGCGCTTGTAGCTCTGGTTATTGCAGTGTTTTGGTTTTGTTTCGAAAAAAAGAACAAACCATTTTGAACTTCATGACCCAATTTGAATAGGTGAGCCTAAAAGGTGAAGGGCAACTGCCGAACATTTGCTGATTTTTGTTTCGTGACAAAACAGCTCCAAGCCAAGCAATGCCAAGGAAGGAAGGAAGGAAGGAAGGAAAGAAGGAAAAACTTTATTTGCAAGGGTTGGGGACAGGGTTCATGAGCTTGATGGGTGGGGCCCCAAGTCCAGGGCTCCACTGGCTGCCGCCGCCTGCCTGACGTGGTGCAGAAATGCAAGCTGCACCTCTGGGTCAGAGCTGGTGAGCTGTGCCTCCCATTGCTCGAAAGTATTACAAAGCTTGTACTGACCTAAATAGGTATCTAAATTTGGTGGTCGTTTTAGGCATCCCCACGAAATGTGGTAGAGCGATGGCGAGCCGCCACACCACGGACACGCATGCCCATACAGCGTTGGAATTATTTTGTGTAATCTTTGAAGATTAGGAAAGACTCCCGTTTGAATTCGGCCGAGGTCAATCGCATCCTCCCCTTTTAATGATTTGTGGGGGGCGCTGTATTTTCGTCGCATGCCTCGCTGGTTGGCAAGAATTTCACGAGGGGCCATTCTGGATGGGTCATTATCCTCCTCGATAGCTTCCTCCTCGAGTGTTTCAAAGGATTGAATGTGCTGTCGAAGCTCTGCTCGGTTCGTGAGCCCTCGAGCACCAGCGTCGACACTTTTGTTCCCCTCCAGGCCTGCGTGTCCTGGACACCAGATCAGCCTGTATTTGTTCGTCAATCTCCCGCCTAAGAATTTGCTTATTTTCATCTGAAGGCGGCCTCTTAAAAAAAAAAAAACGGAACACTTCCTGCGAGTCGGAAATGATAGTTGTCTGTGGTTTATCTCTCTGTTCCTGCGCTTTGATTTCAAGGGCAATAGCAAAGCATTCCGCCTTGGTGATTGAGGATGTGTACAATGATGCACATGTCACCATGCAGTTGTCGTTGCTAAGTACTGATGCAACTTACCGTTTGAAATCGTACCTTGAAGCGTTCACATACAAAACATTTGATTTGTTTTTTAATGTTTTTCGGAGCTTTCGCACTCTCTCCTCTCTGCGCTTTCTGTTTGTTTTTACGTCCATGTTTTTGGGCAGCGGTGAGATCGAGATCTTGCTGCGGACGGGATCCGGAATTTCTACAAGAAGCTCGTCCAGGTTCTGGGGGTATGGCGGAAAGCCCACCCTAGCAAGTATCTCTCTCCCCGCTTTCGTTTGACTTGGACGATTTCTCTGCGCAGTCAGTACCGCTGTCTTTAGCTCAGGGTATGTATTATATATATACCGAGGTCCAAAAGCTTTTGGGTTGGGGTGCTTACCAGTAGCCCTATGGCCACTTTGTAGGCGCCCCTAATTATAGACTCGATGGTTTCTTCTTCTGATTTGTTTAACACCAGGAAAGGTAGACTATACGTAACCTTACAATTCGATTAATGCAGGCACTTGTACTGTGTGTCTCCTTCCTTCATTCCCTGTTTGTGGTATGTTATTCTATGGATCATTCGTGCAACTTGTTTCGTGGCTGATTTTAATATGTTTATTGTATGGTTCGCTCATCCATTACTTTGAACCCAGTAACCCAGAATACGTGCGACGGTTACATCACGTACTTTGACACCTTCAATGTGTATGTCGATGCTTCCGTTACTTTTGTATCTTTTTCCAAGTACCCTGATAATTTCAGATTTTTCTGGGGCACAGCTGAGCCCGCTTGCCTGCGCAAAGTTTTCAACTGCTGTTGCAGCCTCTTGAAGTGTCTGCTCTTTGTTAGCCAGAGATCCACACCTTGCCCATAGGGTGATATCATCCGCATAGAGAGTGTATCCTAATTGCGGAACTTCATCCAGAGCTCGCGTGAGCCCTAACATGGCGATATTAAAGAGCAGGGGAGAGAGGATGGCTCCTTGAGGGGTACCTTTGTTTGACATCTCAGAAGCGTCTGACGTGACTTGTGCTACACTTATCGAAGTCCGCCTTTCTGTGAAGAATGCCTTGATGTAATTGTAGGTGTTTGTCCGACATCCGATGTTGTTTAATTCTGTTAGGATGGCCTTATGCGAGATATTGTCGAATGCTCCTTTTAAATCAAGTGCTAGTATTAGATGTTCTCCTCCTGTAGGTATATAGCTCAAAACTTCCTCTTGTAATAGGAGAAATGCGTCTTGAGTGGAGAGGCCATGGCGGAAACCCAGCATAGTAGCTGGAAAAAGGCCGTTGTCCTCTATAAAGTTTTTGAGCCGATTATGAATAACCCTTTCGAAAAGCTTTCCCATGCATGACGTCAAAGATATGGGCCTGAGTGCCTACAGGGATGGCTTCTTCCCGGGTTTCGGTATCGTAATAATTTTGGCTACTTTTCATTCTTCGGGTATCTTTCCTTTGAGCCAATAGTTGTCATTAAAATGGTTTGTCAGTGCCTCTATATCCTTATCGCTGAGGTTCTTTATCATTGCATTTGTGATTTGATCGGAACCAGGGGAAGAATCTCTCTTGGCTGCTTGGGCAGCCACAAAGACTTCTTCTTTGGTGATTGGGGCGTCGAGTTTCTCGTTTTTCGCCCCATTGTACTGCATTTTAATATATCAACTATCTGTATTCTCTCCTATGTATCTGTCCTTAAGTGCTTGTATTAACTCCTCCTCTGTGCCCGGAAAATCATGCATTATTCGTTGTAGTGTTCTGTTCGCGGCCGATTTTGATTTTTCTGGGTCAAGCATGTTCCTTAGTATGGACCAAGTTTTTGCAGTACTCGGAGTGTCCTGTAGTGAACTTCAGAACTGGATCCATTCCTCAGTTGCAATTTCGTTAGCATATTGAATTGCCTCCTCTCCTAAAGCAGCGATTCTGCGGAGAAGGTTCCGGTTGAGTCACTGGTTTTTCCACCTTTTCAGCATACGGCGCCTGCTCTCCCACAGGTGGAGCAGGTGCCTGTCAACTGCAGACGTCTCTGCTATTCTTGCAATACGTTTAGATGTTTGTTTGTGAACTGTTTGTGAACTGTTTTTTGTACTCTGACCATTCCCCAATCGACTCCGATACAGAGTCGGGTGGCGGATCGCGTCGTCTGTACCTTTCCCAGTCGGTGATCACCACGTCTCCTATTACCCTACGTAGTTTTGGAGTCGACAGGGAAATGCTGATTATGTAGTGATCGCTGCCGAGATTCTTTTCCAGGTTTGTCCAGTTAGTGTCGTTAATATTACGTGTGAATGTCAGATCTGGGAACGTGCCTCGACTAGCACTGTTACCCAGCCTCATAGGTGTTGTGGGTAGAGTAATTAAGCTCAATCCTAGTTTGGATACGACGTGTTCGAGACGCGTTCCCTTAGGGGAATCTCTCCAATAACCCCAGGTTGTGCTGGGTGTGTTAAAGTAACCCAATACCACAAGTCGATCTCTCGCCCCTGCACGTCTTTAAGCAGTGCACCAAAGTCCTCGTGTTTATCTTTGGGAGGGCTGTATATATTTAATATTACTGTTTTTACTTTACCTCTCTTCATAGGAAGGAGGGTGATTATCTGATGATTTATCCGCAAACTTTCTATGTACTCAACTGTTGCTGCAATACTTTTGCTAACCAGCGAGGCTAAGCGGGGATAATTTGGATCTTGTAAACAATAATATCCCTGCAGTTTGACCATCTTGGGCCCAACCTCCTGCAGGCATATTACGTCTGGCTGAATCGGTACCGAGTTCATGTAATTTTGGAGTGCTGCGGTGCACTTGTGAAAAGTGCGACAGTTCGACTGCCATATCTCTAAATGTTCTGCACTTTTCCTATTATTTTTGGCCATGCTGCATGGTCATATCCATGCTGTTGCGGCCCGCTTTGGATAGTTTGTCAATAACTGGGGCGGACAGGGAGCGTTTGTTTAGTGCCCTCTGCAAGCCTCCCGCTGCATCGTTAACATACTGCATCTGAATTTTCAGTTCTTCTACGACAAACGTTTTCATTTCCGCCATGAAATCAGCTAGAAGTTTATGTAAAGTAGCTATGCTTTCTCTGTTTTCTTGAACCTCCGTCTGCACTTGCTTTACTAGTTCACTGCTTTCTGATTGAGTAGCGAACGAGTCTTTGTCTATCGTTTCCTCGCTCATTTCTGCGCTATCCTTCATGATGACTAGACGCTCTCGCGCCTCTTGATTGCTCTCGGTGGGGTTGCCTACCAACCCTGGGTTTTGTATTTTCTTAATTGCATTTTCTAATTTGCTTTCAATTGACGAGATGGCCAGTTTATACTCTTTCCACTCCGCAGCCATTTGATTTTTAAGCTGTTTAATTTCTTCTGTTAATCTTTTGTTCTCCTCTAGAATTTTCCAATACTGGGGGCTATCAGTTACCGGAACATTGGGAGGCACTGGACTCGCCCAGCTCACCTTGTTTGGTTGGTTGTTTTGTACGTCCTCCGTACTAAGGCCAGTGGTTGCTGCTGCTGCTTCTTCTTTCCTGGCATGGGTGGAGCTTGTTTCCCAGCTGCTACTCTGTGTTTTCTTCAAGTTTGGCTTGCCAGGGGCCTCCACAGGCTTGATGATGTTTCGCTGTTGCGGGGTCTTTGATGTTGATCTCGATCTTGATCGTGATTTGGAGCTGGATCTAGAGGTTTGCTGCTTCTGGAGCATCGCTTCCTCTTGGTCTGAGCTGAACCAACGAGGAGGTTTTTGCTGGTGTTGCTCAAATTGCGGGAAATCCTTCTCGGCGTAGGTACACTCTGTTTGTCTTCGAGGCGCCTCCACTCGTGATATTCGGCGAGCCACATTTTTTAGTTTCTTTCTGCACGATTTGTCTCCTGTAGCATGCTCTTCACCACATAAGGCGCAGTTAAGGGCACATTCGTGCCCTTGAGTAGGATCACACGTCCCACACTTGGAGGACACATTGGCGTTCGGAGTCGGGCACACATCGGTTCGGTTACCAGTTGATCTACAAATCTTGCAAACATGTACGGTAGGCTTGTATGGATAACAGATCGCCTCTGCACCGATAAAATAGACACACCTGGTGAGCACGTGACTCTTAAAAGTTATTATTGCTGACTTCGAAGAGCCCAGCATCCTGGCTCTCTCTATCTTCACGCCTTGTGTCCGTATTCGTAGGTATGCCATCAGGTCGGCCTGAGTGGTTCCGGGCGGTAGTCCGTGAACGATGCCTCGCAGAACGTCTTCTGGGTGGGCCACGTACGCATTGAAGGGGTGAATCCGTCCTCTGATTTTCAATTGGTTGATCTCTCTCAGCCTGCCCGCCACTGGTTCGTGTGGCGTGGACAATATTATGATGTTCGATCCGGGCTGGACCCGGAGCGAAAATCTTTCTCCTCCAAAGCTGTTCCGGCAGGCCTCTATCACTGCCATAGAGAGCTCCGATCCAAATAGATTTTTCACTGTGAGGCCCTTGTGCGGTCTCGGGATAACCTTTATGTCTTCCTTTGGAAGGGGCGTCGGTCCCCGGCGGTTTTCTGCGCTGGAAATCCCGCTTGACTTGGCTGTCCCGTGCTGCATCGACAGGCGGATGGCCTGCTGACTTTTCGTTTTTCTTTATCTCGGGTTACTTCTGGCTTTGTTTATGGTTCTTTTTTCTGCTGCGTGAAGGGACTGTGTGCCAGCCGTCCACCGTCCAAGTAAGAGCCAGACCCGCGTCGTCATCGTTCTTGTTATCGAGAGACGCGGCGCTGGGCGCTCGCGCGTTGTTACTTGGTTCCTCATTTGACGAGACGCTACTCGCGTCCTTCGGTTGATTCTCCGACACTAGAGATGCACCGGGAGGGTCTTCGTCGACGTCCATGTAGTCGAAGAATTTCTAGGCATCCTTATGCATGCATGCTCAGTAGAAACAGGGGAATGGGCCGACCTCCGTTTTCCTCTGCGCAAGGCGTATAGTCCGAAAGGGAGGTTAAATGGCACTCAGCACCGACTTCTAACTCGGTCAGAAAATGTCGGAGAAAGTCGGTCGAATGGTTGTGAGCCAGTCGACGCACACACACCCGTCGCCGCACCCCGCACGGTTTAGCGTCCCGGTGCCGCCGACCAAAGCCGGTGATACGGTGAGCTGCGTTCGTGCACGTCATGTCTTCCAATGTTGATAGTTTCTCGTGAAGCTTGTCCAGGTCCCAGATTTTGGTGTCCTTCGAATCCTCGCAACTTCACGAAAAAGATGACACACTCTTCAAGTGGACTTGAATGAAATTTCCTCCTGAAAGTGTTTCATAAAGCGGAGAGCGATATGAGCACCTCTTCACCGCCCTACGCCACCTAGCGGATCTCGCAATGCCAAACATAGCTAAAAGTAGGAAGATTCGGCAAATTCGTGTACTACCCATCATTTCCATGCTCACTTAAGTAACATGCGTTGCAGCTCCCATAGACACTAGCACCAGAGTTACCTCTAGTGTATCTATAGGAAACTCTTGGTAAACAGGGGTGGTTTCTGGTAGTGCCATTGCATGTTTAAGACTCATCGACGTTTTTTTATGCTTTGAAAATGCATCAAAATGCTCAAGCTCGTGTTTACTGCATGGTATTAAATATCGGAGCTTGGAATTGCATCGTCAAATTTCGTTGAAGTGGAGCAGCTGAAGAAGTGTTTGTTGTGGTGAGAATATTTATGTATTGAGTCCTATGGACTGCTGACAGGTAACAAAGAATTTTTTGTTGTAGCGGAACTTTCGTTAGAGTGAGGTTTGTTGTAGCAAGGATCTACTGTCGTACACAATACATTTGAGCTAAGTTGTCTCAAAGTTATCTCGGGAGCTCTTGTATCGAATGGAATGGAGAGAGTTTGAAGACGAGCATGGCACCAACAACACACACTTCATAACCCGAAAGATAAAAGGAAAAAAACTGAAAGCGAAAAACGAAACTTGCAGACACAAAATTACCCCAATAACAATACACAAAGCAGTCTGCATACCAGTTTAATTTCATTTGTAGCCCTAGCCACTGTTCCTAATCCACTATGGTGCCACCACGGTTGCACTCTTATGGTTCATGTAGGTTTCTCTCCAAAGCTGTGTCGAGGCTTGTCACGTACATCGTTGACTTTCTCCTTAACCACTTTGCTGTTGCCGTCGGTTCGTCCCACCGAACGAGCCCCTCGTCTTCGTCGCCGGCATCCCGGGATCCCTAGTCTTCTTCGGCCTCGCTAGGCTAGTCTTAACCTCGCCATGGACTCTCTTGATGGCAAATCCGCTCTGCTCCTTGGTGTGGGCTTTCGCCGTCCTGCCTTGAAGTGGGAGAGCTGCAAGTCGACCAGGAACTGCTGGGCAAGGGTGTGGCAAGTTCGGGCAGCCTCACTTGGAACCTCCTAGGTCAACGGCCACTCCCCGAACCTCTCACGCCGACATCCTCAGAACCGGGCGATCATGCTGCTCCCGTCGGGGTAGTAATGCTCGTTCCCCACATCTTCGCAGCTCGGCGTGCGAATGCACAGCGCTAGCTCGTCCTTCTCCCGGCCTGGGTCGCGTGGCACAAGTATTTCTGCGACTAATATTTTGCGGCTCGTGCGTGTGCTCTCTGGTGACTTTCTTCTCCCGCACCGTCGCAGCGCTTCCACGTTCGGCTCGTGCCTCTTCTTTACTCGTGACATACGCGAGCCCCTGATGCACACCAGTTTTGTTCTGCGTCTACTTGATTGACTGATAGTAGTACCGTATTTACTCGCATAATCCTCGCACTTTTTTGGTGGAAAACGGGTGCAAAGTTGGGGGGTGCGAGAATTACGCGCGGAAAACTTTCCACGAAAACCTACAGAGCGAAAAAAAAAACAAAAACGAAGTGGCCGCAAATCAGGATTCTCGGGCACCAGCAACTAACAGCAAGCTTTGAGAAGTACTAATTAAAATTGACCTCAACAATAAAGCAGAGGTTCAACACAAGGAAAGATTTATTCGAGACACAAAAGTGCAATCAAATAGTCGAGAATTAGAATACCATACGCAAAGCTTGTGTGCGTTGTGGGTGTAGCAGTAGCGTTCGTCGCTCAACAGGAGCCCTCAAAAGGTAAGCTTAGCATGTCAGTATTGGGCTGATGGTTATTTAACAGAATCGTCCGCAGTTTCCTTCTGAAGAAATAGTTTACCATCAATCTCGGTTTTAAGCACACGGCAGGCCTTGCACGTCTTGGTGGCTTTCAGCTGCCATCGTCAGTAGCGAACACAATACTCGTCGACTCCGAAGGGCCTACCGGCGGCCCTGTTTGTTTGGTGCACGATCAATCACTTTCAACCTGAAAGCAGCTGTATAGCTTCAGTATCGCCCCATAACGTGACTAGATTACCGACTCAACATACAAAATACGCCGCAAGGCGCACTGCCGCTTTGGCTTGGCTTGGATTAGAATAAATCTCCGTGCAATAATAGTACGCCTGATGCTTAACAGATGGCGCCAGATGGCGTGCGCTATCGTCATCAACGGCTTGAACGAGCAGACGACATGATTTTGGCAATTTTTTGGGTGCGATAATTACTCGAGGAAAAAAATCGTATTTTTGTTGGGCGATGTGGGGGGTGTGAGAATTATGCGAGTGCGAGCATTACGCGAGTAAATACAGTAGTCATTTCCAGGTTGTGCATATCGGAGTGGTTTCAACTACAGTGTAGCCTGATTATAACGGAAGTTGGCGGGAATCGGACAATACTTCACTATAACCACTTTTTTGCTATATATGGACTCTAAAAAATAAAAGTTCAGACATCAAGCAGACCAAGTAGAAAATTTTATTTATACGCTCTGGAAAAAGTGGTCGAGGGTCCCCTGCACGTGTTTCGCGAGCGTGCATTTTAGAACCCTGGCCTCAACACTGTCCATCAGAGCGCAATCGTCCGGCTTGGAACTCATACACATACACAGTGCTTTGAAAGCTACGAGAGCTACCCTAGACGTCACTGGCTGAAGTGCAGCAATGTCATCGCCTTCGGGGTCCGAGGAACTGCTATCGGCGATTGTTTCCTTTTTTAGACACTAGTAGCGAATTGGTCGGTGGTACGCTCCTAAGTTCCGACAAAGGTCCTCATTTGCGAGAGCGAAGTCCATATAATCCAACCTGCTTGGGACGAGGTTTGCATTGTCAGCAGCCTCCCAAAGCTGCCCTAAGCTTGTCACAGCTGCGGCACCAGCGGTTGCTTATTTTTTCGTTGGCAGCGCTGCTTCCCCGTGAGAAACCCACTTTTTGGAAGTAATGAAGGATCTTCCCACATTTCACGTCCCTCCAAGCTCCATTTGCAAAAAATATTGACTTCACCAGCAGCACCTTAAAGTCAGCCGAGTTATCAGCTGTGCGGATGTTGTGAGAAAATGCTTGATGACACGGAGGTGATAGTGGACTTCAAAGTTTGCGATCACTCCCTGGTCCATCGACTGAATCTTGACGGTTGTGTTGGGAGGCAGGAAAAGGACCTCGACAGTGCTTAGATGTCGAGGTGTTTACCCACCTGGAAAACCTGGAAAAGTCGGAATTTGGACCCTTCTGGAAAAGCCTGGGAATTTCTGCAAAATCTGGCCTGGTCGTGGAAATTGATGGTATCCTGTGCAACCGTCATAAAAATAAGCGTTGCCATTGATTAACGCTTAAAAAGCCACTCCTTCCGCTGCAACTGCAGTGAACCATCAAAAGATGTGTGTGAAAAAAAAAGTTGTGCACAACTGCTGCTTCTTAATGAGAAAAGATACACCGACCAAAAGAATGCAAATTTTACTGATAATATGGCAGCTGCTACAAGAGCCTTGTTCAGAATAATAGTCATAAAAAGGCACAGTGTATTTATGTACACCCAAGTACATGACATAAGCACCAGAAGTACATTGTTAGAAGCATCCCATCACTCCTGCTCAGCCGCTCAGCCTGTGTGCAGTTTTTTGCATGTGGTGATATTCCAGGTGCATGCATGATGCAAGGTTGCTTTGGCCAGAAGACGCGCACTTCACCAGTCAGTTTGGTGGCCTGTAGATTCGACATGTTTCGTGAGGGCATGTGAGGTCATGCGTAGATTCCCGACGTAATATTCGTGTTTTGTTTAACTCTTTCCTTGAAATTGGTGGTCTCATCCCGATGTACTGGTTGTCACAATCGTGGCAGCCTAAAGTAAAAAAGACAGTGGAAATTTTGGCTTGGCAACTTGTCCTTCACGTTGTCTAAAGTGTTTCCTAACTTCCATGTTCGTACATACACTATTTTGAGGTTTGTTGTTTCTACATATCGCGCAGCATGTCTTACTTTCCTACCCCAACATTACTCACTTCGTTGAATTTGTGCATGTTTGTCGTGACCATGATTCGGGTCGGCTTGCAGGCCTTCTGGTTGACTAGGACTAGAGATAGAAATTTATGCAGTACGGTTCTAATCTTGCGATGTTGTTGCTAGTCATTGTTCAATGCAAGGTGCACAGAATACGCGAGCAGTAGTGTTTTTTTGTTTTTGTGTGTGTGTGTGTGTGTTAAGTATATACTAGAGGTGTGCAACTAAACTTAGGTGGGGATCCAAATCAATAATAAATACAACAATCCAGGTCGCATTAGATCCAATCCACATCCTAAGCAGCCTGGGCTGTAACCATTATAGTAGTGAGCTAGAATATATTCCAGGGGCAGAACCAGCCGGGCTCCGGCCTGCGTCCTACTTTTACACAGATGCCACGATATGGTGCAACTTCTACATTTTCTAGCAGGTTTGGCTGCATTGTAGGACAGTCGTTGGCTCCTTCGAACATTTAGCTGCAGTTAATTTTAGCTCATGTGTTTGCTTTCTGCTTCTTCCAAACAATAAACAGCCAACTTGCTCTTTGACTGGGAGGTTGCATTTTGGCCAGATATACATATTTTTTCATATTTACTGCAGGTGCTCAGAACATTCGGAGCACTTGTGGTACATTTATTTACTTATTTTGTACGAGTGCCCAATTTTTTCTTTTTACCACTCGAGAATCTCGAAGAAGCAGACATAACGGTCATGGAATTTGCTTTAAATCATCATGAAAAAGCTGAAAAACTTGGGTAAATTTTAAAAAGCATATCGGTAGGCACCCTGGATGTGCATTGGCGGGGTTTGCAATACAATTGTCAAGCAGAAGCTCCACTTTGTGCTTTTTCGAGCTCATTTCCTTGTCAAAGTCAGTGAGCCACTTATGGAAGATGTCCCCCGTCAACTATGCCTTGGTCTTTTGTGTGTACGCTACTGGCATTGACAGCACCTTGGCGAAGCCCCGTGGTTTCTTATGCTTGCCGATGAACAATAGGGGTCTCTTGTCTGTGTCATCCATGTTTGCGCACACCAACACTGATGCGATTTTTGCTGTTTTTTCCTCCCATGCATTTATCGGTTTTCGCCGCAAGAGTTTTTGCTCGCAGTAACTGAAAAAACAGCCCCGTTTAATGCAGGTTGTAGATATCCTTCTCGGTGTATGTGTCAAGAATGCGGCAACTGTGCTTCTCTATCCAATGCTGGAGACCGTCCTCATCAACGGATGCAGCTTCACCGACGATGTTTTTGTACGTGATGCCATGGCGGTCTTTGAATTACTGCAACCATTTGTTGCCTGGATTATGCTTCTCATGGCCGAGAACAAGCCCAGGACTTTAGGCCTGCGCAAGCAGGATTGGTCCACGGAGAGGGAAGTTCTTTGCGTGAGAATCTACAAATCGTTTGTACAGCGTCGTTGCCAACGTTGTCGTCCAAAACAGCATCGATTGTGCTGGAATTCTTTATGATGGTCACCAAATCGGACTGGGCTATGCCATACTTCCGCGCAGTTTCGGTCTTCTTGATTTTCTAGCGAAGTTTATTCAAAATGGCACGTATCACATTGAGGGAGAGCGCCTTTTATTTGGCTGCAGAAGAGGTCGACGTTCGAGGTATCGGTGGACTCAACATTGTCGAAGAGTTCGTTGGTGCACAGGGAAAGCCAAGCTGTTACCGTGGGAAGGTCCCAGTGTGCGTCGATGACCCGGTTTTCACCAATGAGCAGAGCTGAACAAGCATACGAGTGCTTCTGCTGTTCAAACTGTACTGGTTTGTCTGCGTACGTGAACCGTGCCAACCACGCGAACAAGCAAGACAGGCTTAGGCAGAGATTGCTGGTGGGGCCACACCGTGGAAAAAAAAGCAATTTCTTCACTTTTTCATCACGATGCAGCACTACAAGTGCAATTGAACTGGCGTGGCCCCATGGGTGGCCCTAAGGTCCAAATAGGGGGGCGGCATTCGTGTACAGCAAGCCAGACGATGTAGTACGCAGTGTAACGAGATAGGATACCAGCAACCCGGCGATCGGTAGCCTGGCACTGGAAAAAAGAATGGGGAGCATTCGCTTGTTTTTGCAACACTGACCGGGCAACAGTGTGATGCAGCGAAGCAAAGGGGCAAAAGCCCCTTTGAAAGGGCAAATCACGCAGGGCGATGCCGCCGAAAGCCAAGAATTTGCTGTTTTTCGACCATTTCGATTAGTGCGAAAGCTCAAAAAGATGTTTTATTGCATTTTTGTTTCTTTTTCCCGAAAAAGTGCTTCGCTATATCTGCTGAAGTGGGTTGATATATTTCATTAAAATTGGACTTGGAAGGCATTGAAAATGCAGAAATCGGAATGAGAAATCAATATTGCTTTGTTGTAACCACTATTTCGCTGTAAGTGGGTTCGTTATAAATTCGCTACACTGTAGCTAAACACAGTGTTGCCTGCCAATACATTCAGCTCATGAAAAGCATATAAGAGAACCACTGCACACTAGCAAGCATACCAGTGGATTTCGAATGTGATGCTATGCATTGATAAGCAGTTGTCATAGTGGGCACAATACAAGAGACTGACTCAAGCGAGTAGTGTTTGCTAAGCACACCAGTGCTCTGGGTGCCACCTCATGTGTGGATGCATGAGAAAATGAAATGGAAAATGAAATAAAGAGAACCATGGGTAGGGACTGGAAGTATAAACATAATACTGTTTTGATGTTTTTGAAGGTAATGACATGTGTAGGTTTTATTTGTTGAAATGCAAACAAACAATAAGGTGAGAGTGTTTTTGCAATTGTAAAATTGGCCAATGGTTGTGTCACTCTCGTCTGCTACAAGTGGGTCCAAACTGCAATATATTTTTCTATGGGGAAAGCAAGCGAGTTTCGGCTGTCTCTTACAAGCAATCGTAACTACCCTCCTGCAAGCATTGCCCCAATATCGGGCTCGCAGGAGCCGTGATAGCATAATCATAAAGCGCTGCTGGTATGTTGAGAAAGTGTTGGAGGGCTGCTTTAACAATGGAGTCGTGCCTTTGAGTAACAATTTAGTCTAAAATGTTAAGTGCTTGTTATGAAGGCTTCTTGTATGTGCTCTAGATAGTTTCCATGTGCCTAATATTACGAGGTTTGTTTTTGTTCATCTCATGTAAGTTGATTTTTAGGAAAGTTCTTTTTACCTATTTACTTCTGTTCCTGAAGAAAAAAAAGTGTTTCTGACTAAACCAGGTATCGGCGGCTAGTGCACAATTAAAGAATCGCAACATAGCCACCGAGTGAATGCTGATGAGTGGGGCGAAGCGGTGAAGGTTTTTATCGCTAAACTGTGAACCATCTGCGAATATCGCCCACTACATCAGATGTGATAAACACTCTATATATTTTTACAAGAAATTTTATTATTCATAGGTCGTAGCTATACGTCACTTCCGTTCCCCCCCTTTATTATAACGGCTTTATTTTCAGTGAAGTGGTGGATTGGTGATGGGGCGTAGTGGGATGTTTGCAATTACTAAGTAGTGGGCAGTTTGCAAAGGTGGAACTATTGATTGATTTGTGGGGTTTAACGTCCCGAAACCACCATATGATTATGAGAGACGCGGTAGTGGAGGGCTTCGGAAATTTCGACCACCTGGGTCTCTTTAACATGCACCCAAATCTGAGTACACGGGCCTACAACATTCCCGCCTCCATCGGAAATGCAGCCGCCACAGCCGGGATTTGATCCCGCAACCTGTGGGTCAGCAGTCGAGTACCTTAGCCACTAGACCACCGTGGCGGGGCAAAGGTGGAATTATAGGCAGTCACGTACAAACAAGGGATAGACACTGTGGAACAATCTGTGGCTCCTTAACTCTCACCTGGATACAAGTACATGACCATGTTGCATTTCATATTAGGTTCGGTCGCGGGATCAAATCCCGGCTGTGGTGGCTGCATTTCCGATGGAGGCGGAAATGTTGTAGGCCCGTGTACTCAGATTTGGGTGCACGTTAAAGAACCCCAGGTGGTCAAAATTTCCGGAGTCCTCCACTACGGCGTCTCTCATAATCAAATGGTGGTTTTGGGACCTTAAACCCCACAAATCAATCAATCAATCAATCAGCATTTCGTATTAGGTATTTCTCATCAGTATTTGCTTTATGGTAATTTTGCATTTCATATTGGCTACCTCTCAACAGTATTTGCTTTATGGGCAGTGAAGTGGTGGATCGGTGATGGGCCGTAGTGTGATGTTTGCAAGGACGAAGTAGTGGGCAGTTGGCAAAGGTTTAACTATAGGCGGTCACGTACATGCATACAAGGGATGGACAGACCCACGCCTTTAGGAGCTTCGCCCCTAAAAAGGAAAACAGTATCAAGTTTGCAGTTTGTATATGAGAACCTGTTCGGCGATTTGACAATTTAGTCTTGAATGGCTTAGTGGTTTAGATGAGGTTACCGTATTTACTCGATTCTACCGCGCCCTCGATTGTAACGCGCACCCGATTTCCACCGCGAAAAAAAAAAAAAAACGTAAGACGTCAATTGCAACACGCACCTATTTTTCTCGTTGGCCCGTTGATCACACCACTAGAAAAAACGACTCCTTTCGGGAGCGCCTTCCATTTAAATATGAGGTACGGGCGAAGCTTGTGCCCATCTGACGTGTAACAGAGCATTGCCGTCACTGTAGTTTTACGGTGAACCGATGTCAGCACGTGAACTTGCTTCGCCCCCTTCTTCTCGACGGTGGTGGTGCCAGGCATGTCGAAGTAAAGAGGCGTCTGATCGGCATTCCCGATTTGCCCAAGCAGGTAGCCGTTGTTGAGCTGCAAGTTTAGGACGAACCTCTGAAAACTGTGAAGATTTTCATCGTACTCCTCCGCAAAACTTTTCGCATATGCATGTTCCCTTTCGGAGGGAAAAGCCTTTCCTCTTCATAAAGTTAGTTAACCAGCACCTGCTCGCTTTAAATTGGCTCCGCATTAGACCTTTTTTTAAGACTAATTGCATAGCTTACACTTGAAGCAGTTCTGTCGTCACGGGCCGCTGTGCCGCTCGCTGCTCAAGCACATACTCGCCGAGCAGCTCTTTAATTTGCGGAAACTGACCCTGCTGTGGTCCACTGAAGCCTTTGCGTGAAGCTTTGCTGTCGACAATCTTCTGCTTTTGTTTCCGCCGGTCCCGCACGCACGTTTCGAGAACTTCGAACGACCACTATGCGTCCCGATTTCCGTCCGTTTCTGCACACGCGATGACTTTTCTTTTAAAAGCGGCATCGTGGTGCACTCGAGTTTTTGGAGTCGACCCTTCCACGCCGTCGATGCTAATGCACTACTAGATGACGAACTCCTCAGCACACGTACGAAGTGCCGCACATGGGAAACACATAGGCAGAAAAGCCGACGCGCCATGCCGACGCACGTAGGGGGCGGCCATTTCGGATTCGCCGATGGCAATAGATTGGCCGTAATTTTTTTGTTCGTACTCGATTCTAACGCGCATGCGATTTATGAACTCGCTTAACCGGAAAAAAGGTGCGCGTTAGATTCGAGTAATTACGGTATGTTATTTATTTTTGTATGTGTATGCTATTGTCTGGTGATTAGACAACAACTAGTAGTGTCAAATGCGACTGTTTAAGTGACATCACTGGCAAAAATGAATGCTAATACGTGTGGCTGCTGCATTTTGAACATATAAGGCAAGTTTGCCTCAAGTTTGGTGCTTAGCAAACCAAAAAAGAAGTCTTTGGGAAAGATGCGATACCTGCAAACCTCGGGATAAAAATTGGTGAATATGCTACATTTGAGGGGAAAATGAAACTTGTTCTTAGCAGAATTTATTTGATTTAGTCAGTGAATTAAAATTCATGCAAACCTATAAAAGCTATATCCTGAACGAGCTACTGTGGTTGAAACGTGCTCATAATTTATGACTAGGGCATCGACTGCACCTAAAAAACCTCTATATGTACAGTGTTCATTTTTATGAAAGGAAACACGGGAGCGTGTGGCCTGCGCGCTTCGGCATCTGCTGGCAGCGCGTTCATGTGGGAACGAGAGCAACCACAGTCTGTTTTCGCGTCATCTCATGGTGAGCAAAACAACCATTCGTTGCTGATATACAACAGCAAGATTGCAACTCCCTCCCCCTTGAAGACGATTACGCGAGAGCCGGTAATCGCCTTGAAGGAGGAGGGGGGGGGGGTGGAATCTTGCCGCTGTATATCGGCAACGAATGGTTGTTTTGCTCACCGTCAGATGACTCAAAAACAGACTGTGGTTGCTCTCGTTCCCACATGAACGCGCTGCCAGCAGACGCCGGAGCACGCAGGCCACGCGTCGCCGTGTTCCCTTTCATTAAAGTTGACACTGCGCACATCTGACCTTCTTAATTTCACCACAAGCCATCAAATTTTTCCAAAATAGTGTCGTCCTGATAAATGTGCTTGTGTTTTCAATATTCGTTAACTACTGAAAGTTGAATGTGAAAGATTCTTTCAGAAGAAATACAGTGCAGTTTATAACTTGCTGCGAAGGAACTTTCACTGGCAAGGTGTTTAACCTTGTGTCCTTTGATTTGTACAATATATATGTGTACTGTGACATCCTACAATGCAACAGTTAAGATATCTTTTCTGGTCATGCATGCCACTGTGATGCATCTGCTACTGAGCTGTTGTAGTTGTGCTCACATTAGCTTATTCCTAAGGGGACAAAATATTTTTAAGGACATTGATATGTGAAAGAACTAAATTGATGTTCACTCTTTTTCAAAAAGGCTATTCCTTTCTTGTGCATGTTGTGTTACTATATTTGCTTTCTTTCTGTTGTTTGGAGAGTTACCTGTAAGGTGTCTCAACAGTGCCTGTCTCGGCAACTCCTATGCGCTGCACAAGTGTAATGCTGATTCCAACAGATTCTTCAGCGTACTACAATGTTATATTGGCCCAGTGTAGCAATTAGATTTCATCTGAGCAGTTATAGTTATTCTAGATGCTAACTTGAATGATAACTTTTTATGAGAAGTAATTGTTATCAGTGCTGCTTAAAGTTGTAATTAGCTGCTGAAAGTCGTTATTTTTGTTTGAACATGTGTGTGAATGGAAGTAATGCTTACTTGTATTGATCTGATTTTCTTTTTACACTTGCAGGTGTTGTTGAAACGGGCCTTTTTGTTGGTATGGCGCACAAGGCCTACTATGGATTAAACGATGGCTCTGTGAATGAGAAGAAAGCTCCATGAAACAGTTTTTCCAACTTGTTATATTTTTTATATACATATACAAAATTTAATAATGTACAGTGCATAGGTTAAGCTTCAAACAGTTCCTGGCAGTGCTGCTATATTGGCTGCTAGTCTACTTTGCCAATTTCAAGTTGCTGTTTGTGAGATAGCCAGTGACACATGCTACTGGTGATCTTGCAATTTTTTCGAGGGATCATTTTCATTCTCCTATGATGTAGAATAAATACTGTTCTTTATAAACTGGTGCTGCTTTTGTCCTTAGTACTAATGCTAAAATTAATGCATGTGATGCCCACCCCCAAATCTAAGGTACTGGTCATTGTTTTCTTGTATGAATCTTGGAGTTACAGCTAGGAATGGTTGATATGTCTGTTAGCGCTTTGTTGTTTGTGGAAAAAGTGACACTTTTCGGTGGTCCAACAATATAGTTTTTGCCATTAGCAGAATGCAGGTGCTCCTTCGTGGCTCAATGGCCGACGCCTCACACTCGCAAGCCATTAGCACAATGCAGGCCATATTAAAGTGTGTAGTACCGATTGAAAGATAAAAAAAATCCTTACTCTGGTATTGTACCAATGAACATGTTTACTAACTTAACTGCAAAAAAAAGATACAGTAACTATATCAAATATATCTGCATTTGTCATGTTGAGCAGAAATTCATCAAGAGAGAGATAGTGAGAATTTATTAGAAGACAAGAGAGCTCGGCCTGAGTTAGTTCGCTCTAGCCTGTTACTCTACACAGGGGATAAGGGGGAAAGAAAGAGGCATGAAGTATGATGGGGACAGCAAGAGGTGGTGTGTATTTACAGTTGCCACTTCGCATAGCACCCTACAGCCTAGTATCTAGTCGGGTGCTTTTGATGAAGTTTAAAACAGCCCTTGTAGCAGTTTTTAGCACTTTGGTCACTCATTGCTGACAGAATCTAGCTTTCATGAAGTGCCATTGTCAATCTGATGCTTGCCAACATTGAAGTTGGCATTTTCCTTTGCGTCATGTATAGTGGGCAGTCGCAAAATATATGGGCTAATGTTTCGCGCACTTGGCGGTGCTCACAGTTCAAGCTGTCTGCACGGCCGATTAGGTAGGCGAGGTGACGAGTGAAGGCGACGCCCAGGTGAAGACTAGCATGTCTTCGGCTGATTTTAGCCGAAAAACGAATAGTCATATCGGCGTCTGTTTCCCGCAAGTGCTTGTTTCTATGATCTGGTGGGGACCAATAAGTTGCCGCGCATGAGCGATCTCAACAATGTGTTGACGTCACCTCGCAAATATGGTACTTTGCAAACCGTACATGGAAACATTGTATATACTGCCGCTCTTGCTTCGCTCTAGGCCAGTTAATTGCCAACCAGGCCGCAGTATCCAGGAACTCATTGTAGTGTAATAAAGAGACCACTTCTGTGTGTTATGTGGAGTGCTTGGACGCGTATCAACAGCTCTTCTGAGCTCCTCTGTGGCACACTCCGCATTGCTGGTAAGTGGTGCAATGGGCAGATAGGCAACTAGCCATGGTCTTGTGAAAAATATAACTCCTTATGCTGCTGTTGGCTTAAGATGCCGAAACATAAGAGCAGCGTTTTTAATCTCCTGGTTGCCTTATATTTGTAAAAGAAGTGCTTTTTATATTATGGTTACCTTAGATTTGGAAAGGGCCCTTGAACCGCCTCCAATATTGTTTCAAACATTTCAGGTAAGCATGTGCGTCATGTGCAGAATGTCGGCACGATCAACGGTGCCACACGTGGCAATGCTACAAGCCTCGGGCGCGCCACAAATTTCAAGAAACAAGCTCGTAGCGGGCTTTGCTGGCCGCTCTAGTGAAGTGTGTGACGTCGCCACGTTGAATCTGTTTATGCGGGTGCTGGTGGTGTTGCAGTTGGTCGAACAAGAACCTAGACGCAGGCGCTCCTTGTTCTTCGGCGTGTTGCCCATGTGTGCGCGCTTCGGGAACTGCGACACATAACGCAACTGCCAAAATGGCTAGTGTACCTGCACAGTCCCGCATAGTGATCTGATAAGCGGCGTGAACTAAATTCGACAGTGTTTTGCGATGGCTTTAATGCATCAGTGTGTGGTGCTTGGCCGCGAGAGCGCTGACTGGGAAAACGAAAAGAGGCGACCGGTGTTGTCCCGTGATGCGTGATGTCGCCTTGTGAAATGCCCATGGCTAGGGCGCGTCCGAGTCGCAGCAAAATCAAAGCGGAATAGTGTTTCACGTGTTTTTGGGCGTCACGTAACTGTCCAAGATTACCACCACGACATGGGCTGCTTTTTGGCTTCGGTTCGATTGACCTCATTGACCTACTTCGGTCACTGCAACCGTATGTAGACGGTGCTTTGAACAGTGCGTCAGCGATGACATACACCAGGCGAGAATGGGAGGAGAACTCGGCGAAGAGGGAAAAATGGCTCTGAAAGGAGACAAGCCGACGAGCGGAGGGTAGCTAAGGAAAGAGCAAAATGAGCGATCGCCGCGTTTCGCTCATCAAACGCATCTTACTCCGGTGTCACGGCACCGTTTCGAGAAGTCCACATGGCAAAGTGGTTCGTTGTAGACTCGCGCCTTACTTCCCCACCTGAACTGAATTTGGATCTCTCGGTGGGTGAGGGGCTGTTTAAGGCGCATTTCATACCCAGGAAATTTGAAGTTCAAATCATTGATATCACGCTATCCATAGCATTGATAGGAATTGGTGCAAACAGGAAGCTATTAAGGGGAGTGTAAGGGCCTGCAGCAGCCCTTCCTTGCATTTATCCATGTTGTTGTTGTTGTTGCTGCTGTTGTTGTTGTTGTTCTCCTATTGTTAGTGGCGCATACCCACTATGGGGGACTGACCAGAATCGAGTGGTTTTAAAATTTACTGTTCAGATTTGGAATGATGGAGGTGTAACAGAAAGATTACCGATAGCCTAGGAAAGTGGTGCTTAATGTAATGCATACAAATATTTACATAAACGAATTTATTCTTAGAGTAGAGCAATAATCTGATTTTATACGTATATAATTATGTGGACATGTTAGGATAATGAAACTGGTTAATTAGTCAACCTATTAGTTTCATCAATATAGTCCCGGACGGCCGCGCATACTGTCGCATTAGGGAAACCAGAAATGGAAGCTTCAAAAGACAAAATGACAGGCAGAGATAAGTCCATACCAATACCACGTAAAGGTATTCCTAATAGGGTTTTTCGTAATGTGCTGAACCGCCTGCAGGTGAAAAAGAAATGATCTATTGTTTCCAGTTCATCACAGAATGCACGCAGTGGCGAAGGTGCCTGAGCAGACCTGTGTTTATAGAAATTTAGATTTGGTACCCGGCAACGCAGCCTTGTGATAGCTACTTCTTGTTTTCGAGTGCGGCAAAAGTTTCTTCGCCAGGGATATAATAAATGACGATATTCTGTAGAGTTTGTTAGTACTGAACCTTTAAAGACTTCCATAAGCGTGCGTCTGCGGAATCGAGCAGCAGTCACATAAGCGGGTGATGGACAGTGCGGTAGAATCGGTTCGCTGATTGACGACCTAGCTAAGGAATCGGCTATTTCATTTATAAATAAACCTTTATGTCCAGGCACCCAAACTAATCGTACTTTTCTCAAATGCGCTGGTACTAGTGCACGGAACGCCTTTGTTACGTGATTATCAGCACCAACAGAAAGTGCCGCACAGAGAAATAGAGAATCTGTTATTATGACAGCTGATGTAATTGCTGTATCTAACTTGCGTAAGGCGAGCACTACTGCCAGAAACTCGGCCACAAAAACGGGTATGAAATCGGGTAGTCGAAGGGAATAAATCCAATTTTAAATTGGGCTGAAAATAATCCTACAAGGAAACGTATATTTGTAGATATTTACGACGATTACACGCGACGACAATGCCTGGCACACTGGCGGGCTGGGACCAGTCTCTATCCACTTCGTAGTCTTTTCTTTCAGGCAGGGACCCTCTACCGCTTTATGCCCCAATCCCACTACTGCCTTGTGGCACTACCCCGCGGCGTTAAAGCGCCAACCCGGCGCTTGTCACGAAAGGGGAGTGTTGGGGGGGGGGGTGTTAACAACAAGAGGGAAGGCAGGGAGGTTAACCAGGCACATGCCCGGTTTGCTACCCTACGCTGGGGGAATAGGAAGGGGGCATAAAGATGAGAGAGAGAGGAAAGAGAAGAAAAAGAGAGAGAGAGAGAAAAAGAAGGAAGAAAAAAAGGAGGATTGTCAGTCAATCGGCTGGCGCGTATGCAGCGGTGGCACTACACAAAAGTTAAAGGTGGTCACATAGGCCTGTAGTCCTCAAAAAGCACAAGACAGCTTTGACTGCTTTTTGAGCCGACGAAAGGCGATGACGGTGTTCCAGTAGCATCTGCACAGAGAGTGGCCGATCGTCCAACTGTCGCATTGCGTCCGAAAGCTTCTGTCTTTCAGAGGCAAATCGAGGGCAATGGCATATCAGATGTTCGATGTCTTCTTTGGTGCAGCAGACGTCGCATTCCGCATTGTCGGTCAATCCGATGAGGGTTCTATATGCTTTTGTGAAGGCAACCCCCAACCAAAGGCGACAGAGAAGTGAAGCTTCACGTCGACGAAGTCCGGGAGTGTTGGGTGACACATACGGCTTCAGTCTTAGGACGTGCACAACAGTGGATGGTGGTGGCATTGAGTGCGCTTCGTCGACGACTCGCTGTATCTCGTAGGTGAGGTTGGTGATCTTGCGCAGGACTTTGTATGGTCCGTCATAGCGAAATAAAAGTTTTTCTGAGAGGCCGATGTGATGACATGGGGTCCACAAGGGTACGAGAGAACCTGGTGCATACGAAACTTCGCGGTGGTGACGATCGTATCGATCTTTCTGAGAGGCTTGAGAAAGTGTGAATCGTTCTCAGGCAATCTGTCGTACTGCGTCGGCTCGCTCTATGGCATCGCGGACGTATGTGACAGGGGAGCTTGAACCAGCGGGAAGGAGTGTATCAAGAGGCACAGAGGGTTCCCGTCCATAAAGAAGGTAGAACGGGGAATAGCCTGCGGTGCCATGTCTGGAGGAGTTGTAAGCGAAGGTGACGTAGGGTAACGTTGTGTCCCAGTCACGGTGGTCTGGAGAAACATACATTGACAACATATCCGTGATAGTGCGATTCAGGCGCTCTGCAAGTCCGTTAGTTTGTGGATGGTATACCGTTCTGAACTTGTGGTTCGTGGAACAGGAACGTACGATATCCTGGACGACGCGAGATAAAAAGTATCGGCCTTGGTCAGTAACGAGCTGTCGAGGAGCGCCGTGATGCAATATGATGTCATGCAGTAGAAAGTCGGCGACATCGGTAGCGCAGCTGGTTGGAAGAGCGCGGGTGATCGCGTAACGTGTCGCGTAGTCGGTCGCCACGGCAGTCCATTTGTTCCCGGATGCAGAAGTGGGAAACGGCCCTAGAAGGTCAAGCCCTACGCGGTAGAATGGTTCAGCAGGGATCTCAATAGGGTTAAGAAGGCCAGCTGGAAGCGATGTTGGTCGTTTTCGACGTTGACAAAGGTCGCAGCTGGCGACATACTTTTGCACAGAGCGATATAGGCATGGCCAGAAAAAACGGCGCCGGACGCGATCAATAGTGCGGGTGACTCCCAGGTGACCAGCGGCAGGTTCATCGTGAAGCTGTCGGAGAACATCTACACGCAAATGGGAAGGCACGACGAGAAGGTGGTCAGGACCATTAGGGCGCTTGTTGTGGCGGTAGAGAACACCTTCATGAAGGAAATACAAGTTCAGAGAAGTGGGTGGAGTAGCGGAACTCAGGCTTTCTATGATGGGAAGTAAATCCGGGTCGCGACGTTGCTCAGAAGCGATATCAAGAAAGTCTGATATTGATAAGACGCAATTGCCTCCGTAGCTCTCTCTGTGGCGTCTGGTGGATCCACTGGATACCGTGACAGGCAGTCGGCGTCTTGATGGAGGTGACCAGATTTATAAACGACCGAGAAGGTGTATTCTTGGAGGCGGAGAGACCAACGACAGAGACGTCCCGTGGGATCCTTGAGCGAGGAAAGCCAGCATAGTGCATGATGATCAGTTACATCAGTAAAACTGCGGCCGAAGAGGTACGGGCGAAATTTAGCGACAGCCCAAACAAGAGCAAGACACTCTCTTTCAGTGAAGGAATAGTTCCTCTCGGCAGGGGATAAAAGGCGGCTGGCGTAGGCGATGACGCAGTCACGTCAATGCTGACGCTGAGCTAAAGCAGCACCAATTCCGTGGCCACTCGCGTCCGTATGAACTTCTGTCAGGGCAGTCTGATCGAAGTGGGCTAATATTGACGTAGTCGTGAGGGCTGCAATGAGCGCCGAAAATGCAGCACTTTGAGGCGAATTCTAAGTAAATGGGACGTCTTTTTTAAGAAGCTCGGTGAGAGGCCGCGCAATATCGGCGAAATTCCGGATGAAGCGGCGAAAGTAGGAGCATAAACCAAGGAAGCTCCGGACATCCTTAGGAGAAGAGGGCACGGGAAAGTGAGTCACTGCGCGAATTTTGTCCGGATCGGGCTGTACCAGATGCGTTAACGAGGTGACCAAGTACAGTTATTTCGCGACGGCCGAAACGGCATTTGGAGGAGTTCAGCTGGAGATCAGCGTTGCGGAATACATGGAGAATACTGGACAGTCGCTCAAGATGGCTTGCGAACGTCGGTGAAATAACAACTATATCATCTAAGTAGCATAAGCAAGTGGACCATTTGAAGCCGCGCAGAAGGGAATCCATCATGTGCTCAAAGGGGGCCGGCGCATTACAAAGCCCAAACGGCATTACTTTAAATTGGTATAACCCATCGGGGGTTACAAATGCTGTTTTTTCTCGGTCCCGTGGGCCAACAGCGATCTGCCAATAACCAGATCGAAGGTCAATGGACGAGAAAAACTTTGCGTCATGAAGGCAGTCAAGGGCGTCTTCTATTCTTGGTAAGGGGTAAAGGTCCTTCTTAGTGACCTTGTTGAGATGTCTATAGCCGACGCAAAACTGCCATGTGTTGTCCTTCTTCTTGACAAGCCCGACAGGGATGTCCACGGACTAGATGAGTGTTCGACGACACCTTTGGCGAGCATTTTCTCGACCTCTTTCTGGATGACAGAGCGTTCGGCAGCGGAGACGCGGTAAGGGCGGCGATGAATTGGGTTGGCATCGCCGGTGTTGATGTTATGGGTCACAACTGATGTCTGGCCTAAGGGGCGGTTGTCAAGATCGAATATGTCCGCATAGGATGTCAACAGACGGTGGAGGTCTTGTGCTTCGGAGGGCGAAAGATCTGGCGCTATGATTTTGGCAATGTCAATGCTTGACAGGTTGGGCGCAGTGAGCAGGTTGTGCGGAGTAGGTTGCTGAGCTGACAGTTGAGAAATATCACACTCTTGCAACGACAACATGACGCCTAGTTTAATACCAGCAGGCAGCACGTGCGTGGAGAAACCAAAGTACAAAAGAGACAGATGGGTCTGGTTGTGGCGTACTCTCACCACGGTGTGCGGGACAGCAATGGGGTGCTTTAGCACCACGTCGGTAATAGGTGAAACGACATATTCACCATCGCGCACAGGCGGATCACACACGAGCTGCACGTAAGTCGCGGCTTGCGGCGGAAGATGCAGGAACTCGGTGGCACAAAAGCGATTTTGAGCATCACGGGTAACAGCGGCGTCAAAAGGCAGTTCGAACTGAAGAAGACCCGTCCAGCAGTCGATAAGGGCGGAGTGCGCAGAGAGAAAGTCGAGACCAAGAATCACGTCATGTGGACACTGCTCAAGCACGGTGAACAATACGACGGTCTGGCGCCCAGCAATACACACGCGAGAGGTGCACATGCCGAGAACGGTAGATGTGCTCCCATCGGCAAGCATTACTGCACACTCAATAGGAGGCGTGCTCACTTTTCGCAGTTTAATACAGAGAGCAGCGCTCATGACTGAAATTTGTGCGCCAGTGTCTATGAGGGCTGTAACGGTAACGTCATCCACCAAAAGGTCCAAAATATTGCGGCGTGTAGGAATCGTCAACAGAGGATTTGCAGAACGGGTCGTTAATGCAGCGTCACCTCCGGGAGCTGCATGGTCTAGTTTCCCGAGGTTGAGGGCCCAGGTCGTGCAGGGGACCTGGATCGAGAAATCATCGGCGAGAGAGATCGGCGGCCTTAGGGTGATGGTGACCGGCTGAACCTTCGGCCCTGAACGTTAGTAGGAGCAGGCTGTGGATCGTACGGAGTAGAAAAGCGGCGAGAATTGCCTTCAAAGCGACGCCATGTCCTAGTGTTCCAAGATGAATAGGATGTCCAACAATTGCGACAGTAGCGTGCAATGTGGCCGGCGCGACAGCAGTGAAAGCAGATCGGTCTATCATCCGACGTTCTCCATTCAGCAGCGTTCCGGTAGCGGGAAGGGTAGCGTGAAGGGTACACCAGAATCTGGTTAACAGAAGCCGAGCTCTCGGTAGTGCGAACAGCGCAAACAGGTGCGATGCCGAGATTTGCTATTTCTTGGCGAACGACGGCTTGGATAAGGGAGAGGGTGGATGCGTTGTCTTGAGGACCGTCGGAGGTGATGGCTGCAGGAGCCATTGCTTCGAGTTCGCGGCGAACGATTCAGGTGACATTTTCGGACGATGTAGCTTGCGTGAACTTGGGGCTGTTTTCACAGGTCGAAGTGGCTGCAGTATTAGGCAGACGCGCAAACTGGCGGGTTATGCGACGGTTCTTGGCGTGCTCGAAGCGCTGACATTCCTTCACAACCGCGTCGACGGTGGCGCAATCTTTAACGATCAACAGTTTGAAGGCGTCATCGGCAATTCCCTTTATTATGTGAGCGATTTTGTCAGTTTCGCTCATGTTCTCGTCCACCTTTCGACAGAGGCCCAATACGTCCTGTATGTAAGATACATATGATTCTGTCGATGTCTGCACGCAACATTCCAGGACTTTCCTCGCGGCCTGCTGTCGCCCGAATGGCCTGCTGAATAACTCGACAAGCTTCAGTTTGCAAACGTCCCAGCTGGTCAACTCCGACTCATGCGTCTCATACCAGGTGAGTGCTGTATCCCGCAAGTAAAGTACAACGTTGGCCAGCATCAACGTAGGGTCCCACCTATAGTATTCGCTCACGCGCTCGTAGAATGCGACCCAATCTTCAACATTTACCTTGTCCTTGCCTGTGCCCGAGAAGGTTCCGGGGTCTCGTGAAGGCAGGAGAATCAGAGGAGGCAGCTGCTGCTGCTGCGGCTGCTGCTGCGGCTGCTGTTGCTCTTGAGGGTGGGCCTGTTGAGCCACTGCAGGAAAATGAAGGTGGTGACTACTCCGAAGTTCCGTGTTGGTTTGCTGGGAAAGCCAGGTAGGTGTACCCAGCACCTCCACCAATAATCTTACAAGGAAACGTATATTTGCAGATATTTACGACGATTACACGCGACGACAATGCCTGGCACACTGGCGGGCTGGGACCAGTTTGTTTGTTTGTTTGTATCCTCTAATCCATGGCTCGTACCCACACTGGGGGATTGGCCAAGAGAACATGTAGTCTCATATGTACGATAACTGCATTATTGCTTACAACGAAAAAAAAGGGGGGGGGGAAGTTATATAGTGAAGACAGTATGTTAAAAAAAGAAAGAAACCAAAGATTTAGATAGTGAGAAAAAAGAATCAATAACAAAGTAGACACTAATAGCTACAACTTGATTTTGGGAGCCGACCAGACAGCTGGTTTTGCCAAACCCGAGTAATTTGGTATGTCATGGATTTATCCAGAATTGAAAATTACTTTTCGACCCGTTTTTTTTTGAGTATCTGTTAACGTGGGCTTTATGTTGAAAAACGTTTAGAGTCTTGAATAAAATTACACACCGCATCGAATGCATCTCTGTGGCAATTTCCCAAAACAGAGGCACCAAAACATTTTCTGTGGTTAAATTTAAACCTAGCTTCGCAAATGGAATATCTATAAGTCGTTTCCTAATTAATGCATAGTTACGACATGAGCCAAAATAATGTTCAATAGTTTCTGATTCTTCGCAGAACGGACAAAGGGGGGAAAGTGTCAGACCAGCTCTGTGTAAGTAAAAATTTAATGGGAGGACACGGCGCCAGAATCTGGAGATTATAATTTCAAGGTTTTTTGACGGACTCCACTGGGCTTTCCATGGAAATTTGAGGTGCTGATAATCTGTCCATTGTGTGATATTTTCTAAACTATCTGTAAAAATAGCGAATTTCCTATATCTAACCCCTGATAAGTATTCTAACTCGGGAAGTACGGAAATTACTGGTCCATCGAGTGATGCTCGTGCCAAAGCATCTGCCAATTCATTTAATTCTAATCCGCAGTGACCTGGGACCCACACTAATTTGAGGAGTTTTAAATGCGGTGGTGCTAATGTGTGGAACGCTGCTAGGGCACGAGATTGTTCAGAGGTTGCCAGAGCTGCACACACCGAAAGTGAGTCTGTTAGGATGATTGCACTGGTCTCGGTCGTAGGAATTTTACGAAAAGCTAAAATAATAGCTACTAGCTCGGCTTCAAATATAGGAGTGAAATCTGGAAGCCTTACTGAAAAAGACCAGCCGAAGAAATCAGACGCAATTCCTACGCCTGCCTTTTCAATGTTGACAGAAGCATCTGTAGCTATTACATTTTTTGTTTCTGCATGTACCAAGTAATCTTTTAATGTAGTGGTCAAAAATCTAAGAGATTGCAACTTGGCTTGTGGGGGGAAGATTTCATCGTACTCTATTGTAATGTTGATGGTTGAGGAATTAGTTTCAATTACTGTGCTAATGTCTACATTTATGCAATCCAGTTTCTTTTTAACGAAATTTATCTGAGGGGTATGAAATCGAGGCCAATGTGCAAGAAAAAAAGAGTCAGGGTCGCTAATAAATGCGTACTCTGATCTTCGCACCGGTAAACTGTAGAACTTTAAGAAGGTTTGAACCGTTAGAATGCGGAATCGACAGAGGAGTGTTGGCAATCGCGCTTCTTGATACATTACATTATTCGCCACGAACCTGGGAAGTCCCAGGCATATTCGCAGGGCTTCTCGCTCTAACATTACTAGCGGTTTAATTTTATAACCAGCGGCCCCCGAGAATAATACACACCCAAATTCCAATATTGGTCGCACATACATTTTATATATCATTAACATCGTGTGTCTGCGCAGCCCGTATTTCATGTTGCTTAACCTGCGTAATAAACCTAACGCCCGTTGTGCCTTTGCTGTTATATATTCAATGTGTGGGCTCCAATTTAGCTTTTCATTATAAATAATTCCTAAGTACTTGACTGAATCTACTTATGGAATAGGTTCTCGATTATACAATACAGAAATTGAAACTGTATCTGCTATAGGAAACACCAAGAGCGCACTTTTACTGATGTTCAATGACAATGAAATGGATTGCAACCAAATTTCTAGTGTATTAATATATCTTTGCAGTTTTTGATGTAGTGAGTAAATGTCGCTCTCTGCAGCGAAGAACGCGATATCATCTGCATAAATGTAGACACTGACATCCTGAACAATTGGAATAGAGCTCACCAGTATATTGAATAATGCTGGAGATAGGACGGACCCTTGGGGAACACCACGGTTCTGTTTGAATTTATGCGGACAACAGCCATCCTTCACGCAATAAAATTCCCTTGATTTTAGGAATTCTGCTATCCACTCAGTAATATACTGAGGAAACTTTAGACTCTGCAAGGTGGTCAGTAGAATAGAGTGCTCGACACTGTCGTACGCTTTAGCTATGTCGAGAGTTACTAATGGGGCGTACTGTTTCGTTTTACGAGCAAGCTGTATTCGACTCTCTAAATCCGCATGGGCGCACCAAATTGAGCATTCACAAACAACGAAAACCAATTTGATTTGGCTTTAATATGACCTTATTCGTCATCCAGGAGTTTATTCTGCCCTTTAGAACCCTCTCTATGAGTTTCACCATGTTCGAAGTTAGCGAGATGGGTCTGATATTTTCTATGGTAAAACCTAATCCTTGCTTTTTTATTAATGAATTACCTTAGCTATTTTCCAGTCATGCTGTATCCAGGCATTCTTTAAAGAGTAGTTTATAAGATTGAGGACGTCGCCGGGGGATAGCTTGAATAAAATTTTAATCATAGGAACTGTGATTCCATCTGGACCAGGAGCTGACGATGGTAGATCTCGAATGACTTTTGATGCCTCAGACAGCGTTACGTTTTCGAAGTCAGTGCTTATGCTAGACTTTTGCCAGTTGAAAGCCATAATCGAAGAAAATCTAATTTCTAGACCTCTGCCAATTGACTCTAAAGAGTTCTTAGTTTCTTCCAATGATAGTTTTTCATAATCAGTATTTAATGTAGACGGCAGGATTTTGCAAGATCGCACGTATTGAAATAAAGCTTTCTTATTTTTAGATTTCGAGAGAAAATCGAAATGTCTTTTACCATATTCTTCTTTACCTTGGGCCACCATGTGTTTAAATACAGCGGCAAGAAATTTATAATCTGACCAGTTCTTAGGGGACTGATTATGTATTAGCTTCTTCCAAGCTGCCTGTCTTCGTCTGTGATCTCGTGAACAGTCGGAATTCCACCAGGGGCTATAGGGTACTCTCTTCGCCGATTTAACAGCAAATTCAGCGTTTTTGTATGCCCTTTTTGATTACTGCGCTTATTTTCATAGCTTTAGTGTCATCTCCATCCTGAGAAGGAGCGTCTAAAGCAGTTTTTAGGTCGTGTTGAAATTTTGCATAATTTATATAGGTCCGGGCATGGAAGCATGATGGTTTGACGGGGCAAGCGATCTCGAACATTATTGGAAAGTGGTCACTGTTGGAGGCGCAATCAAGGGCTGTCCACGATGTACTAGCAATGGCCGAGCTTACAAAGCTTAAATCTAAGGCGGAGCGTGAATGACCTCGAATAAATGTGGGAGTTCTAGCGTTAAGGCACAATAAGTTGTTGTCTACCGACCAGTCCCACAATCGTTGTCCACACTGATCTGTTCTAAAACCCCAGCAGGTATGGTGAGAGTTGAAGTCGCCAACTATAATTTTTTATTTACAGCCTGAATTAGCAGCCATATCTAACAATCTCGTGTCTTGAACGCCTACAGGAAAGTAGACGTTTATTAGCGAGAAAGGCAAGTATCCTGGCAAAGTAATATCTAACGCGAAAATTTCGCACTCAGAAGACATACATTTGTATGAGTTTTTGACTTTTAAACTAATTTTATTGTTTATAAAGAAAGCTAAACCTCCACCTTTGGATGTACGGTCTAGACGAAAGGTTTGAAAGTTGGGTAGGTGAAATAAATGATGTGTGGATAGCCAAGTTTCTTGTAATGCAATAATAGCCGGATCGAATTTGGAAGACAGGTATAACAGATTTGTTATGGCTGAGTGAAGAGATCGGCAATTCCAATGTATAATTTTAAGAGACCCTATGATTTCGTTAAAATGGTTTCGGCAATTACCTTTTCTAAAATACTTTCTTTTAGAAAATCGGTTTTTGAAAGGTTGTCTTTCTGGTATTTCTTGCTTTTTACATGTTTCGGTGAGCCAGGTTTTTTCGATACAGGGGATCTAGAACGCTTTAGGCATTTGATATCTATGTCCATATTTTGTGTGTCTTGAGAAGCTTCCTGTGCACCCTCGCTTTGCCTCTGAACGCCTTCTTCAGAGGGCTCTGCAGACTGTGCATCCGGTGGAGTTATCTGAGATTCTGCCTCACTTGTCGGGTGTGCAGACTCAGCATTTTTTACAGCCGTACTTATATCTATCTGTGTTCCATAGACTTAGCGATTTGGTTATTCACAATGTGCGACAGCGACTGACATAGGGTGGTAGCAAGGCGTTGCATAGCCTTATCCACAGCCTTCTCGATCATGTCCGCAATTGATAGGGAAAATGATGCTTCCATTGCTATGTTATGGCGGGCAGCTGCTCCTGCATACCCTTGAGTTCGGGCTTGGATTTCAGCAATTGCATCCTTTCGGGAGCATCGCCTTCTGTCTACAATTTCAAGGATTTGGATTTCACGTGCCTTGGCTGAGCAGTTTGGGTTATCAGCGCAGTGTGCTTCATGGCAAAGACAGCACTTTTCTTCGTTACTTTTGCAGTCGTTTGAGTTGTGCGTCTCACCAAATTCTGCATCTAGGTGCTGACCTGCATCCTTTCACTGTGTGCCCATAACGCCAACCCTTAATACACTGTAGGAGACGAGGTGAAAGTGGCTCCACTCTGTATAATAAAGGCCACGCTTTGATTTCGGTTGGGCGGTTCGACCCGGCAAATGTAGCAATCACGGACTCCGTTGGGACCTTGTTCTTGTCCACAACTCGACTACATCTATAGATAGCTATCACACCTGCTTCTGAAAACATATTTAATATCTCAGTTGGGGTCAAGTTGACATCGACACCCTGAACGAGGCCTTTGACGCAAGCTAGGTGAGGTGGAATGATTGCGCTCACCGGGTTGGTAGCGAATACCGAGCATTTTAGTAGGTCTCGAACACAGAGCTGGTCAGACGAGAAGCAAAGAATGCCACCCTTGCCGAACTGCCTGACCTCTGTGATGCTTTGGTAGTGAGTTGTAGCGGCTCTCAACTCCGTCTGAATCATTTTTGGATTCTTCATCCGTAGAATACCATCCTTGCTTGGGACCAATGCCACAGGAACGGATGAGATGCCATTGCGTAAAAACAAGTCCACTGGCAATTCATGCGAAGGAAGAGAAGCAGACCAGAGGAAAGCCCCTGGTACAGGTGAAGAAAACGGCATCTGCCTGGTCGTACTATCTGAAAATACACTCGCTAATCAATTAGGACACTATAGAAACGCTTACGAAAAAAAAGAATAAACAAAATCAATCACAACTACTGAATTCTTGGCCAAACCTTCAGAGCAGGCAAACGTCAGTCGCACGCAAGCGATGACCGTCGTTGTTGTTGTTGTTGTTGTTTTCCTATTGTTAGTGGCGCATACCCACTGTGGGGGATTGGCCAAGAATCGAGTGGTTTCAACATTTACTGTTCATATTTGGAATGATGGAGGTTTAACAGAAAGATTACCGATAGCCTAGGAAAATGTGGTGCTAAATGTAATGCATAAAATATTTACATAAACGAATTTATTCTCAGAATAGAGCAATAATCAGATTTTATACGTGTATAATCTTCTGGGACCAGTCTCTATCCACTTCGTAGTCTTTTCTTTCAGGCAGGGACCCTCTACCGCTTTATGCCCCAATCCCACTACTGCCTTGTGGTAATACCAACCCCTGACTTTTCGTCATATTGCGATGCGTCTGTAGCAATAATAACGTTTGTTGTAATATGGTGCAGGTGATCTTGTAGTAAACCATCCAAAATATTATGGGGAGGTAATTTGGCATTATTGGGAAAAATGTCGTCGAATTGAATTTCCACCGGGGCTGAATTATCACGACTCGGCATGATGTCGCCTATACGTACATTTAGAGGCTCCAGTAAATTTTGCACAAATATAATTTGTGGGGTGGTAAATCGTGGCCATCTAGCAGCAAAAAATGATTCCGGGGAGGAAATAAAGGCTGTTTCTGAATGTCGTAATGGTGATTCATAAATTCTTAAGAATGTCTGAACAGTCAGAAGGCGAATTCTACAAGAAAGCGGAGGTACCCTCGATTCGAGATACAACACATTGTTGGCAACTGTTTTGGAAAGGCCAAGGCATAAGCACAAAGCTTCTCTTTCCAGAAGAATTAGAGGCCGCAACTTGTAAGCTGGAACTCCAGAGAAAAGTACACAACCAAATTCCAAAATGGGACGAATGTACATGCGTTATATCATTACCAATGTGTCTCTTCTCATACCTATGCGGTAGTTGCTTAGCCTACGTAATATGCCAATGACCCGCACACCTTTTCCGGCGATATATTCGATATGAGGTCGCCAGTTAAGCGATGTGTGACAAATTACTCCCAGGTATTTAACAGATTCCACCTGTGGTATATCCTGGTGATGGTAAGACAGAGAGATGTTCACAGGGTATTGCAGCGGGAAAACAAGGAGAGCACATTTACTCGGATTAAGTAAAAAGCAGTTGCCATCGAGCCAGCTCTCCAATATATTTAGGTAAGTCTGCAGCTGTTCATATAAGGTCTGAATGTTATCTTCCATTGCAAAAAATGCGATATCGTCTGCATAAACATAGGTTGCTATATCTTGTTTACGTGGAATGGTGCTCATTAGTAAATTAAACAGCACCGGGGAAAGCACCGAGCCTTGCGGTACTCCCCTCGTTTGGGTATGAGTAGATGATGAAAACCCATCTTTAAAACAATAAAATTTCCCGTCTGCAAGAAAATTGTGAACCCACGCTACTATGTATGATGGAAAATCAAGGTATTCTAATCGATCTATCAAAATACAGTGCTCCACGGTATCATATGCTTTAGCGATGTCTAAGGTAACTAAAGCTGCATATTTTTTATGTAGCCGAGCTAATTGAAGCCGACTTTCTAAATCAACGTGGGCAACCCAAATTGAACAACCAGCCCTGAATCCAATTGGACAGGGACTTAAAATTGACCTCATGGTAATAAGTTCATTAATTCGTATATTGATGATTCTCTCAACCAATTTCACTAAGTTTGATGTCCGTGCGATCAGCCTTATGTTATTCAACGTGTATGCATCATTTTCATTTTTTAGCAACAATACAATTTTGGCAAGTTTCCATTCTGTAGGTATTCATGCGTTCCCTAACGAATAATTCACTAGTTCTAGCAAAAGATTAGGCGATTCCTGGAGTAAACATTTCAACATAGAGTTCGTAATCCCATATGGTCCGGGAGCCGTCCTCGGTAAGCATAATACTGTCTGACTCAATTCAGCTAAAGAAACTTCTGGAAATTCATGCAAGTTTACCAGAATGGACTGAATAGCCAAAAACTTAGCAGTGAAGCGGCGTTCTAAACCTTGCGCTATGTCTTCTAGAGAGGTGTTCATTTCTTCCGGCGTCAAGACACATGACTGCAATGTTAAAGGTGCTGGCAGTACTTTTCTTGTCCGAAGATAAGCGAACAAAGCACGCTTATTTTTTTATTTAGAAAGATAATCAAAATGTCTACTGTCGTATTCTTCTTTCGCGCGGTTCACTGTACGCCTAAATACGCCAGCAAGGAATTGATAGTCCTTCCAGTTTGTTGGGCTCTGATTATGAAGTTTTTTCCAAGCGGCTTTTCGTCTTCTATAATCGCGCGTATACTCATCGTTCCACCAATGAGAGGAGGATCGTTTATTCGATGGAATAGAAAATTCGGAATTTTTTCTAGATCCCTCCAGCATTGAACCAATCGTAGATGCAATCTCTTTAGTACTGGAATTTCCAAGCTTGGAAATGGCAGAACGGAGGCAGGCTTGAAATATGCTATTGTTGATGTATGTGCGTTTTGGCTGATCTAAAGATATTGTTGGACAAGTAATGTAAAAAACTACAGGAAGATGGTCGCTGTTAGTTGCCGAATCCAGAACAGCCCATGACAAAACCTTCATTGCGTTGGATCAAAACGTTAAATCCAATACTGAGCTAATTTGACCTCGGACAAATGTTACATGACCTTTATTCAGACAGGAGAGGTTGTGATCAATAGTCCATTCCCACAGTCGCCTACCACAAGAATCTGTCCTTATACCCCAAGACAAATGATGTGAAATAAAGTCTCCTGT
Organism: Rhipicephalus annulatus; assembly: GCA_013436015.1. Lineage (NCBI taxonomy): Eukaryota > Metazoa > Arthropoda > Arachnida > Ixodida > Ixodidae > Rhipicephalus > Rhipicephalus annulatus. The sequence goes on along the minus strand of WOVY01002478.1, from coordinate 581,761 downwards.
GAGTACAATTTCCTTTCTACATGCTACCAAAACGCTGTCAAGATAACGCGTACTTTGCACACCGGAGTGGAAGTAACAATTCACAATTGAAAAAGGGTGGTATTCGGGGAGACACAAGCCTAATGCTAATATTTCACAATCCGAGTGTAACATTCTGAAAGAAATTTTCGCCCTATGGCATAATTTACTTGATACAAGGATCATTAAACCACCACCACGTGATGGGCGATCTAATCGAAAAGAACGAAAACCTGCAAAATGGAAATTTTTATATGGTGTGAGCCACGTTTTTGGAGAATTATAATATCAAGATTAAAATTATTGCAAAAGTAATGTAAGTCGGTTGAGGCTGAGAATATAGACGGCAGTTGCACTGTAGTACCCTCAACTGACCTATGGTGTTGGACGCACCGCAGAGGCGCATGTCGCGCCCTTGTTAGCGTCTTCACGCGAAATAGCCGATTCCATGTGCAAGTGCCTTGAAATTGAAATCATCGTCACTCAAAGGTAAGTAAAAGGAACGTTATCGTCATTAAATTCGTATCAATAATCTGTTCCCATCAATGATCAATGAACTTCCTATTATTTATCTGTTAAGTTGAATCAGTATTTGAAAATTTTATTTTGCATAAGAAATCTCAGTACTATGGATCTTGAGATGTTGAAGTACGCTCCACCACGGTGATCTAGTGATTATGGTGCTCCAGTGCTGACCCGCAGGTCACGGGATCGGATCCCGGCCGTGGCGGCTGCATTTTCGATGTAGGTGAAAGTGCCCACGGTTCCTGTCGCTCGTGAGCTCTAAGCGCAAAATATATTTGAGTGAGTCTGAGCGAGCTCCACAAGTTCTGCCGACCTGTGGGGATTGCGTAGCCCCGCTATCCAAACTGCTCATTCAGCACAATTTGGCCGGGTCACAGAAATCGAACGAGAAATGTGAATGCCACAAGGTTGCACCATTTGCTTCTTCGCAATCATGGCAGTCCTGATGGAATGCGGAAACAAATAACCAAAACCCAGGTTTGCTCTAAACAACACCCTAGTCTGAAACACGAGAAAATTGGCAAATTAAAACAAGTGAGTTGGAAAATCTGATTACAGTAATTGATTTTCTTAACTCAGTGGCTGTTGTAATTGGTCATAAACTTTCAGGCTTCTTCGCACATTTGTAAGCTTTTCGCAGAGCCTTATTATAATCTCTCTGCCTGTTGCTTATGACTTCTGTCTCTCTCAGATTGTTAAAATATTTTAGGCAATACACAGGTGACTATAGAACACCCGGTAGAATTATTGGATGTAACTTCCTGGAAAACACTTAAGAGGTTCTCTGAAACCTGAGGTACCATAGAGCTTGTATACAATAGCAGATGCATGAGATACAGCAGGAAAACATCCAGGAGCTATCCCTATGAGGCTGCCTGGACCGCTAAAGCATCGCTTGCAGAAATATCGCATCGTCCCGTTCATGCAACAGGCTTCTCGCCGCATCTGTGCACGGTCTGACGCGCAGTTGGCGCAAGGAGCTTGGCACGGTGTGTACGCCAAGTAGGTGAAGCGCTGCACGCAACTAGCCTGTAGACAATTGGCTTCTTGCGCACCCTACCCAGTCTCAAAAAAGTTGCGTCTGTTTTCGCTAAGTAACAGATCGCGGCACACATTTGTCACGGACAGCCGATTATATCCGTTTCGTAGCTATGTCAGCCGCTGCGTTGGCTGCGTATCCCGGACTCCGCAGTAGTCTCGAAATGCTCTTTGGTGTCGCCACAGCGTGCCATCGGACGGTCGTGCGAGAGTGCCAATCTTTTTTTAACATTGGCAAAAAGAAAGAAACGGCTTCGTGGTAGGCACTTCATGCAGTATTTGCTATGGCACTGTACTTATTTCTTATTTAGTGGTGAGGGCACACGTAAAAATGCAATTTAGTACTTCTTGGTCATAGGTGTGCGCGAGGTGGGTGCAAAGCCAGCCCCATACATAGACATAATAGGGAGGGAGACCCTGTACACGCTTATGCACTTAATGGTTAATGCATACTGCTTTAGCGTGCATTTGACAGCGTTTCCGGTAGGTTCTCTGCATTGATGTACGTATTAACGAGGTTTTACTGTAACGAGCTTCGAATGTGGGGGTGCGTGCGATGTACGAAGTTCATGCTGCAGCTAGCTTGTTGGTGCAATATCCTTCACTATCTTATGTCACCGCTTCTGTAAATATCCTACTTTATTATTTTTGGTGCTTATTTTCTGGCCTTGCCGCTTCTGTATAAACGATTATATAAACTGAGGCAACATTAAACTAAATTAAAACAAAATTTTCTTCCTCTATGTGTGTCATGGAAAGCCCGTGCATGCTCCAAACACAGAGTCAGCTGCTCTGAACGCAGATTTTGCCTGCTCCAATGGCTGCTCCAAAATGCTGGAAGGCATTCCCACCACTGTAATTTACGCCTGTTGAAACACTGACCCAGGTAATAGTGGCTATCGGCCTCTGAGTTCGGGTATGTGCTCGAAGGAGGTACCAGGACACCGCTTGATGCTTGTTAATGTGTGATGCGCGGGACGATAACGAACTTATATCAATCGATAATGGTTTGTGATGTCTGTAGGCAACCATCCGATCTCCTCTAAAGCCTGATTTCAACATCAATAAAAAACACGTTTCGATGACTACTTAATGCCTGTAAAGCGTGCTTTGCCGCACTATTATATATTGCGTGGGAAAACTTAGTTTGCAGCAATTTGGTTTGCGTGCACAAATGACACGGGGCCGCATGCAGCTGATAAAACGGCCAGTGCAGCGAACTATGCGGCAGTCTACACCACTAAAGCAAGGCTGGCGCAGTAGTGGCACGCGATTCAGTGGTAATAGTTCACGTGATCAAAAATTAAAGGCGTGCAGACTGACTACGAACTGTTACGGTGTGTGTACGCCTGTGGAGTGTCTCACCGATCCCGAAGAAAAATGACTTTACTGGCAGAAGATAGTCTCAAGCTCTTCAGATCAAGATCAGCTACGGGCTGTCCAGAGGGTCCACAATAGTGCCATAAGGCTCGGCCTTACGGTATGGATGTGGACGCGGCCCGCCTTTGTCTGAAATAGCCGCGCTTCCCGACTCCCGAAATACTATTTTGGGATTGAATGGAGTGTTTCATTTGTTTTCTTTTCTTTGATTTCTCTATTCTCTGTCTTGGGCATTTTTTCTAATTGCCCGCCCAATACAAATGGTCAGCTCCAAAGCATCATCATCATCATCATCATGACCAGAAAAGTTGTTGAGGAATATAATTTCTGTTGAGTGGCGTCCAGGAAAATCCTCTTGCTATTACCAAGCGTTTATCTACGCCGTGAGATCAGGGAGAGACATCAACGCCATTAAGTTTCGGACGTGAGATTCCTGAAAGTCAATTTTTTTTTACGCGATCGAAGACCTCGTGTTTCAGCGACAGGTCCTTGCCCGTGATGCGGGATTTGTTGCCTTTTCAAGGGATGTGTGAAAAAAATTACTTGATTTGTAGCTTTGTAGCAAGTTAAAAGAAAAATCAGGAGCAGATTTTCTGTTGGGGTAGGGTGTAAAGGCATCCAGGGAAATGACGTTCTTATTATCAAGTGTTCAACTGCACCGTGAGATTAGTCAGGGACATCAACACTAAAACTTCCTGACGCGAGTTCAATGAAAGGGGAGAAGGATGATGAACGTTTATTTCAAGAATCCAGCGTCCTCGGTGGTGCGGGTTTCTTGCATGGGTGTCAGCCAGGAGCCCTTGGGCTTTGGCGGCGTCCTCGGCTTGTAAGATAGCCAAGAATTGTCCCTCTGAATCTTCGCTGGGCAGGATGGAAGCAAATATTAGGAAAAATAGGACGGCAGAATTGTTTAAGAACGGCGAAAAAATTAAAAGGGAAAATCTGTGTGATAATGCAGGCGCGTCGCTTTGATATTTGAAGACTGAGCGAACTTCCTGAGAATAAAAGTATACCGGTGTAAATATTCTCAAATAAATAAGGCAGCTATGCGTTACGATTGATTGATTGATATGTGGGGTTTAACGTCCCAAAACCACCATATCATTATGAGAGACGCCGTATAGTGGAGGGCTCCGGAAATTTCGACCACCTGGGGTTCTTTAACGTGCACCCAAATCTGAGCACACGGGCCTACAACATTCCCGCCTCCATCGCAAATGCAGCCGTCGCAGCCGGGATTCGAACCCGCAACCTGCGGTTCAGCAGCCGAGTACCTTAGCCACTAGACCACCACGGCGGGGCTACGCGTTACGAAAAATACAGCAATTATTTAACATAGCTTATTGCAATGCTATGTTAATTAATTACCTGCAGGGTAGCAAACCGGATGTGCGTCTGGTTAACCTCCCTGCCTTTCCTTGCATCTTTATCTCTCTCTCTCTCTAATTAATTACCCATCAAAATCGTTGTGACTGCTTGAGTCTGTCACAAGCTCTGGTTTTCTAAGTTGCGGGTTGTATTAACCCGTCATCGGCTGAAATAAGCAATATACATTTACAACACTGGTGAAAGAAAAGGGGTGGGTGGGATGAAATTGTTGGAACAAGAGTCGTTACAGACGCATATAACATAAAATTCGAAACTGGCACTACTGCAGTAGAATGCAGTCTCTGTAATGGATGCTGCGATTGTAATACTTAAAACAGCACTGCTTATAATGAAGAACGGGTTAGGTGGGATAGTGACCGAACCCGGGGTCTCAGTAAAGATAATCAAAATCAAGCTTGGGATGAGTAGCAAGAACTAATTCAGAACCTCAACTGACAATTATCTCGCGTAGGATAGAAAAATAAGATGCAGAAGAGGAAGGTAATGTTGATATCTTGGCTTAAGGACGCGTTATTATCAGGGGCGTAGGGAGAAATTTTTTTGGTGGGGAAGGGAAAGAGGCGACGATGCACCTTCTCGATTTGTACTGGTGTCCGGCATGCAGATGTGGTCAAATGTCATTTCGTGCTCATATACCATGACAAAAAAGAAGAAAAAAATGAGGGGAGGGGGAGGTACGGGTCTGGTGAGCCAGTGCCTGGGTACGTCCCTGTTTATTATTAGCCTATATACTAGTGCTCCTATCAGCCTTTATACTTGTGACAGAGACAGGTGGGCAGTACCTTACAGCTACACCGAATGTATCTAATAGTTGCTGGCGTACCCAACGGGTTTACTTTGATATCAACGTGAATATAAAAGTAGTGACGTCACAGTCTTTTTCCGCATCTTGTTAGCTGGCCTTTATACTATGAATGCCAGCTAACAATATTACCTTATTTTATGTTCAAAAATAAAAATAAATGCCTTGTGTTATTTGTAATTTGTGCGTGTGTGGTAGTTTTATTGTTTTGCCAACATTGTTAGCATTCCGCACCCTAATTAGGAAATTGTATTTTATATCAAAATTAGTATTCGACATTTCACTCGTGGGCAGAAATAATTCTAAACTTTACTTCCAATGTCCTCAGGAAAAAGAAGCGTGTGCAGGTAGTTATGGTGTCGTTCTTGCCGTTGTTAGGATCGTGCGAAATATTAGAAATTATTTGTATTGTATTTTCGGACTGTCATGTAACTAAAGCTTATTCTGTGACTATGTTTCTGAAGGATGTCTTATTGGCAACGTGCTTTTCGTCTTTAATGACGAAATGCGTCCATGCTTTCTTACAGTGCCTTCAGGCACTCATATTGGTTATATTGTATATAATTTCGCATAATGCCCCCCCCCCCCCCCGGACCACTTTGTGATGATGTCTGGAAAAATAATGACATTCATTACTTCGATATAACTACACCAGTCACACTCATAAACGCTGCAATCTTAGGCACGCTCATTTGCATGAAAAGCTTGGTTGGCCCTTCTACACTTCCATCTTCTATTTTCTGCATTTCTTTCGTTCGGTGATCAGACTGACGACCAGGCTCTTTGCCAGAAATTTTAGAGGCGAAGTTTCTTCAGGTCGAGGCTTGTCCGTTGGCATTGTGTGCCGTAGCCGCCGCTCACGATGACGATGGCGATGATGAAGATGAAGAAAAAGCACGTTACAAACCACACACTCTCTATCTGCCATCACGGTACAGCACATGCAAGATACCCATGGTACGCTATGACGATGACACTGATGACGCTGATGATCACGGACAACGACTGTCCTGTGCAGTAGATGACGTCTCGATAAGCTCTACGATGCATTTCGTGTGACTGGAAACAACCACCAGGGCAATGTGCACAAACCTCGTCTTTGCCAACTTCAGGCTAGATTTGATACCACAAATCAGTAATAATGAAAGCAAAACGAAATTCACACCTCAACACAACATACAATTTATGGCCAATAAACATTGCACACCGCTTTGTCACTCATTTACATGTATTAGTGGTCAAATACACGAGTAATTTACTGTAACACCGAACGATACCACTGCTTCGCCCACTCATTATTCATTTCGTTAATATGCTGTATTTTTATTTCCCGGGTGCGCGCACTTCCTGAAGGCCCTGACTGTTTGAGAGAAACACCAGTTTTAATTGTTTGCATTTTCACTGAAAACACTCTCTTCGTAAAATATCAGGATGGGTGGGGAAAAAGGATGCTTGAGCACCCCTTTTGGCGGCGGGCCTGTTGACAGCGGTTAAAACTGTGTAAGCATATGCGGATGTCCGAAGATCAAAATCGACAGCTGGATCGAATAGCAGTTTCAAAGACAAAACAGCTTTCGGGTATTTAAATGGTAATAAAATGAAAAGTTTCTTTGAGTTTGTGCGGGAACAAACTATTGCTTAGTTGGCACTGTACACCTCTCGTAACGCCACAAAAATACATCTGGCGCGCGATAGCATTGAGATAAATGTTAAGTAGGAGATTACTACGTCTCAAACGCATCTAGTGTGGAGTGTAGTGCTCGGAATTAAAAGGCTACAACATCATGCTCCATTTTGAAGGATTTCAAAATCATGTTGTGATAGAGATAGGTTGCATCTCCATCTCTATGCTCTCGAATTGATAACTCGAAAGCACAGATATCAGAATCACTTACACGAACTTCCATTTAAATTGGATTCTTCGTGTAGGCAGCTTCTGTTCAGGTTAAGCTACGTTCCGGGTTTTTCGATTCGGGTTCAAGTTCTAATTTAGCGAACACTCTGGTTCGAATCCGTTGGACGCCCTTATTTTAGGTGAATTAAGAGCGTTCTTTTAACGAGTACACGTAATAACAAACAAATAAACAAACAAAGAAATAAACAAAAAACAAACAAAGAAACAAACAAAGAAACAAACAATTGATAAAAAGATATTAAAGGAAGGGGACACTATTTTGATAATAAGTTCACACAGTGACGTGAGTTCTATATTGCATAGAAAGATAAATGTGCAATCAAGTTCTCGCTTGATGTTGCCTCACTGTGGAGCAAGGAAGGAAACTTGGGAGTCAACGTAAGACACGCTTGAAACGCTCTACAGCAACGCCATCGACACGAAGGACTGCGTTGTGTTCATTTCAGCGAATCAGGGTCTCAGAGACGAGAGCACCGGAGCTGCCATGTGTATGAGCGTCTTGCCTGCATGCTGGCATTTTTCTAATTCCATCAGACGCGGCGACTTCGACGTTTCCCTCATCAGTGTTAAGTAGACCACATTGTGAAGACGAGTGCAATGTTCTACCAACTCACGCTCAACTGACAGTCTTGAAAGCATAGCCAGGCTCCTTTTTCTCTCTCAAGACTTCATACGGTAGTGAAGAAAAGTGGGAGCTTTTCAGAGTACCATATCATTGCACTCCTGGTATTATGAGCACCTTGGAAGTACTCCGCTTTGTACGGGTATGCTTTTGTGTCACAAGATGTGAGCTAATTTAAAAGGCAACAGAAAGACTAATGTAATAATTCTTGCCAATGTGATGGTCAAATAGCATTCGTAACCATGGTGTACGAAGCTAGCATTATGCCCTTGATATGCAAAAACTATGAGATTTATTTACTTGATCACGGTAACCGCGGCACCAGGGTTGATGAGTTGTGGTATAGAGATCTATAATTCTTAGGGGGTACTTTGTTATGTCCGCCTTCGCTATTGTTTACTTGCAATTCATATTAAAGAGAGCGTGACTTGCAAAATCATACTGCGTCTTTTTTTGCGACACACTTTTATAGCACAAAAAACATTACAAAAAACAAAAAAACCCAAAAATTTTGCAGTAAGTATAACTTGACCCTCGTGCGCAGAATATATTTGCACGATGTAGATGTTACAGTTGCAGCTGTACGGCACAAAGAGATCGGCTTGCTCAATGTAAGTCGATTTGAATATTCGCGGCTTGTGCTGCTCTTTCGAAGACTCGGACGTGCCTTTTCAAGCGCGCGCAAGGGCACTCTTAAAAGAGAGCGCCGCTCGTATACATTGCCGTGCTGGTGGCAGTCGTGGGGAAGCGGCGACCGTGAGGCAGAGGCGATGAAAATGGCACTACTCCGGCAGCCGAGTAGGCGAGACGTCAGAGCGCGTTACTTGCGCCTGTCCGTTCGCGGTGACGGCAGCGATGGTTTGCCTACGCTGGCCGCTGTCGTCCTGAATAATTAATCAAGCAGGGATTTCAAAGCTTTAGACAGGAGGCACGCAGTGTGCCTTCCTCTTAGATTCTTTCGCGCGGGAAGCGATAGGATGTCTCGCTTCTGGGGCGACGCTTCTCAAACTTTTTCCGTCGAGCATTCTAATGAACCCAAGCGACAGCAGCGTAAGAGAAAGGGTGAGTGGATGAGAGCGTGCATCAGTGCGATTCTAGGTGGATTGCTTTTCGCCCTGATTGTCGCCTACGGAGCACACGTCTTGGCCGAGCGACAGAAAGGGAGAGGGGACGATTTTTCCCTCTCGCGCGCTCCGTTGGGTGACTGAGGTCCCTACAACGTCTTGAGCCCCAGATGTATAAAAGGCAGTCACGTCGGTGTTTGAGAGACCAGAACTTGCAGACAAACGGGTTGCACTGTGCTTTCGTAGGGTTGCCTGCTGGACATTGCTTGCGCACCACTGCTTGAGAGGTAGGGACTCACCATGTACATTTAATGCGCGCCATTCAACTGAGGTTGCACATCTACGGTAATAGTTTTGTGTACGTTTGTGCGTGAGTGTGACTTGCAGTCCTGGTCTAAGCGCTATGGCAGCAAAGAACAAAAATTGAAGTGTACGTAAGTTGTCAGAGAGTAACACCGAACTCACATTGATTGATTTGATTGATTGATATGTGGGGTTTAACGTCCCAAAACCACCATATGATTATGAGAGATGCCGTAGTGGAGGGCTCCGGAAATTTCGACCACCCGGGGTTCTTTAACGTGCACCCAAATCTGAGCACACGGGCCTACTACATTTCCGCCTCCATCGGAAATACAACCGCCACCGCCGGGATTCCATCCCGCGACCTGCGGTCAGCAGCCGAGTACCTTAGCCACTAGACCACCGCGGTGGGGTGGACTGAATTCACAGGTGTTTCCTTACCGCTGTGCTGTTTTCCATTGGATTGCTGCCTATACATTGCATGTTTGATAATCCCGTTGACTGCTACCTGCTTTTACTGTATTGCACGAATTGTCATCAAAGATATAGGCCCGGTTTCTAACTGGTAATAACTGGTAAAATTGGCGTGATAAAAAGAAGAAACGCAGAGAGAGAGAGAGAGAGAGAGAGAGAGAGAGAGAGAGAGAGACGTTCATTGTTCAATACGCTAATGGGCTCAATCACCTATCAAAGTTTAGACGCAGTTGCTTGTGGGAAGGCCTGAGCGTTGATGCTTTTTTCTACAGCCCACATCACTTACCTTAGCATTAGCAACGCACTGATTCCCTGCGGTGCAACTGGAACACATTTACCGATTTTTGTATAAGTTAATTTTACCATTGCAATGACGATTATCTTCAGGCATTTGCTCCACGATAGTGAAGTGGTTCAGGTGCTCGGCTGCTGACACGAAGGTTGCGTGTTCGATCCCGGCCGTGGAGTACGAATTTCGATGGATGCGTAATGGTAGAGGCCTGTGTACTGTGCGAAGTCATTTCACGTTAAATAACACTAGATGGCGTCTCTCATAATTATATCGTGGATTTGGGATGTAACTTCCCCATACATTACTATTATTTAAAGCGTTAAGACAACACTTAACTCTCATGGAAGTTTCTGAAATTGAATTCACAGATCTTCCTATTCGTAAGTGCTGTCTGCGGTCGACTTCCATTGATATGTTCTATATCATGTCCGGCTGACAGACGCTCATACGCGTGGGTATGTGGGTATTACAGGCCTGGTTCTTCACCTGATAACATTTCTGTGATCATATATGCTGGTACCGGTTGTTACAAACTGCTCAAACACCGCTCAACTTGTGCTATATGAATAAGATTTTTTTTCGTCTCCTCTGCTCGTTACAATTGCGTCCAATATAGTAATTGATGCAGTGACGCAGTCTGGGAAGCGATGACATTCGGTTGAGTTATGTGACAAATTGTCAATTTTCCGTTGCGTTTTTCGCCGATGCGTGCCCGAATGTCCTGAGCTCGGCTAAGTCCATAATTATAATGCTGGCTGTTCATAAGTAATCTCATCATTAGTCATGCACCTTGGCAAATATAACCAACCCCAGGATCGACTGTGATTTTTTAAAGAACAATTATAGTGTGAGGAGCATGTAATAAATGTGAACGTCGGGTCCACATTCACAATGTTATAATACAACGGTTCTTAACAGCAGGAATCACGCAATCGTGACGGTGGGGATGTTACCAACGAAGGAGAACGAAAAAGAACTAAAAGATGTTGCGAACAAGAAAGTTTTGCGAATTCGGTCTCTGGGGACGGCACTCGCAAGAGAGAGAAAGAGAAACAACACTATTTTAACCCGGCAAGTATGGCGGGTGAACCAAGCACCACCTAAGTGTCCGCTTTCTTCTTTTTTTGGTGCTCTAAGGAAAGCTTAGAAAGCCACTTTCTGAGAAAAAATTCTTAATGAATTCCGGAAATTCAATGGAAATAACGAGTTTTGGCATGTTCACGAAACCTCAACAATGTATATTATTTCAGCTCCCACATATCACTGTTTCAGTGCACTGAAGGATGTGTCGCCAACATGGAGTGTGGTAGCATTCTAAAATCAATCCGGTATGTCTTTTGACGACCATGCGAACTTTCTATTTCTCTTACACGTTCACAATTTAGAATTACGACACATGCATTAATATAAAAAATGAGAGGAAATGCGTGTGTATCGAATTGCGCAAGACGCTTGTTCTCAGCGATTTATTTCCTTCCAACTTTGACTGCACTCCAATTCACCACCAACAGTGTTCTTGAGATACAGGGGTAGGCTTTTGTTGTAACTGCCTTGTAACAGTGAAAACAAAATAAAATAAAGAGAAAAAAACGGGGCCAACACTGCCGTAATTTGTGGCACCCGGTATATAAAGGCTATACTGAGAATGTTTAAGGCCATTGTACGCAACCAAGGAGCCTCAGAAAGGTTCAGTCTGGTTTCTACCTCGACCTTAGACTTTCGCTCATTCAAAATTCTTGTTTTCTGGAGAAAATACAAACCGTGTTGGAAAAAAAAACTCTCGCAATGAACCTGCCAATTACACCCATTCTAATATATGCTTAAAAGAGTCATAGAGAGATCGCGCTTTAAGAATACACTCTACAATTGCTCTAGAGTGCACTCTAAAACCATGCCGCAAACCGTTCGCCTCGTGGATGCGGGTATTTAGTCTCGAGAAGTAGTCTTTGTGGCGGCATTCCTTCCCGCAGATTTTAGAGAGCTCCACTCAGTCAAAATGAGGTTCATAGGGTCAACGTATGTGCTAAAGGATTGCTGTTGCGTATGGCTTACGTGCATTGGATTGCACACAACATTAAGATAAGGAAGGAACCTAGTGTGAAGCTTGTTTTTCCAGACGATGAAAATTACCACTCATTAGGCTGAAAAAAAACGGGAATTAAGGTAAAACAGGTTATCACGAAAAAGCATCGCGATGCGTTTTACCTCCTATGTAAGTTCTTTTTTTACTTTTTAATCGCTTTTACGCCAAAAAACAAGCTAAGGGTCAACGAGAAGAGGCTTGTATTAAAAGAGCCGAATTGCAACGATCACTGCTGGTATAGCTACACGGCTTTACACTGATTCAATTGTTGTGATCTGATGTAAACGCAGTTTTCTGTCATAAGTATAAATTGATATTGTCAATTGACATATTTCTTTGAAGATATAGAATTATTGATCTCAGTAGTCTTATTTGTGAAGACATCCCTGATTTCTCCCTCGCATAATTAGGTATATTTTTTCATCGCACAAAACTAAAGGGGCGCGAGGAGGAAATAATGGCTTAAGAGTGCCAATAAATGGCACTTGTGGCATTTAGTCGCGCACAAAGCACCGCGGCCTTTATTGTAAAGCAGTAAGACATGTGTGAAACACCTATGGCGATTTCACACTGATGGTGAAATCATCTGCATGTGAAGACATTTACTGCGACGAGTATGACTTTGCTGAACAACCTGTGAACCTACTAGCTACAACGAGAATGTAGGACATTTCCCCAACTCCCGAATTCAACTTCGTGCTCCAATCTGCACAAGATCATGGGCTTTAACTTCGGATTCACAAACAGTTTGAACTTTAGGTATATGCGAAAGAACAGCCGCCTGCCATGTCTGATCGCGAAAATAATATTTCAAAAAATGGTTGCATGGCAAATGTATGAAAACACACTATAGGAAGTGTTTGCTTAATTGACCTATGTTAGGGCAGTAGACGCAAAGAGGCTTGTGCAAAGAAAAAAAAAGGCAGATCCCACGTACCATGGGACTCAATGTCGCGCGAAGCATGTGGAGAGAAGGTGACTGTGGCGTAATTTTTGTTGAACAAAACGTTATGAAATGATGCTTAAGATATGTACAAATGTTATACGCATAGACACTTATGGTAAACTGTAACAGACATTTCATATAACCAGTTCTTTAGAATTGCAGAACGATGCTAAAAGCAACATAGGTATTACCAACACCAGAAGCGGCAATCTGAAGTGTAGTGCTTTGTGCTTGCGAGAATGGTAGCCCTGGATAGTCATACGTGGACCAACTTCAATAGATGACACTTAACTACAATTGAAACTAACCCGACGTGTCGCCTGTATTATTGGAGCACAAATGTAACGTTTATAAAATTAAATGGCCAGAACTGCAACAGCAATTGAAGTTTCGTCAACATTACGCCTGTATATATAGGGTCTTTTTCCAAAGCAGTTCTGAGACCTGGCATGGCTCTGTGGTAGAATACTTGATTGCCATGCAGAATGCTTGGGTTAGGTTCCTGCTGGGGCCATATATTTCTTCTTTGCGTTCGTCAGGCCAATGTTGCCGATGTCGGTTTTTCTTAACGCTCTTGCATTTAAATTACCAATGCCTGTTCTGGCTGTTTTTCGTCAAATATAAACTGTCAAACACCTGTGGCACATATCCGCATACCGCACCACGTGGCATACGGATATGTGCCACACGTGTGTGGAGGAAAGGGTTTGACTTCGTGTGTGACGGGATGTTCACATTAGTCGTGTCATGATGATATGTGGGGATTAACGTCCCAAAGCCAGCATATAATTATGAGAGACGCCGTAGTGAAGGGCACCGGTAATTTCGACCACCTGGGTTTATTCAACATGCATCCAAATCTGAGCACATGGGCCTACAGCATTTTCGCCTCCATCGAAAATGCAGCCGCCGCAGCCGGGATTTGATCCCGCAACCTGCGGGTCAGCAGCCGAGTACCTTAGCCACTAGACTACCGCTGCGGAGCTATATGCATGCCACCATCACACAGTCATAATTGTAAAATCTTTTTACCTTCCCATACTAATTTTGGTTCATGCCAAGTTAAGGAAGTCATCACGAGAGCACCCAGATGTAGGCGGCTAAATAGATAGATAGATAGATAGATAGATAGATAGATAGATAGATAGATAGATAGATAGATAGATAGATAGATAGATAGATAGAAGAAAAAAAAGGCTTTAAAGTGCCTGCAGTACGAAAAGAAATGCTTCGCATGTAGCATAATTCATCAAGGTTGTCGGTGAGAGACAAGCCTTTACAAATAGGAAGCTTCGGGAATTCGGCTCCTGGTCTTTACGACAGTGCAACTAGCACGCTCGATACTATGACGTTCTTTACGTAACCTTTGCTGAATCAGCAACATATCAGGTACTATTTTCTTTAACAAGGGCATATCCTTCACCGCATAGTAAGGGGCTGGCCCGGCGGTTGTTGTAGCACGTCGTTTTATGCCAGGTATCCTTAATGCACAACAATAATTTCAGGGATAGGTGCAGGAAGACATTTCCATTATGTCCTTTGACCCCTTTCTTTTCGGCAACGACTATGACTGTGATGACAATCCGGTGGCCTTAGCATCGAAAGCACAAATGCCGCATAGCTGTAGCAAATAGATTCGATTAAACAGTATGCTCCAACCGATAACTCCGAGGGGAGGAGGGTAGTTCAACTACCTCCCACAATATATACAATTGCAAGTTTTTCAATTTCTGCAACCTCTTTTCTCCCCTTTATCCCTTCCCCAGTGCAGGGTAGCAAACCGGATATGCGTCTGGTTAACCTCCCTGCCTTTCCTTGCATCTTTATCTCTCTCTCTCTCTCTCTCAATTTTGCATGCATTTATAATCACGCACTCATACGCATCTACGAAGATGCATAAAGCATTGTTTACCTCCCCCCCCCTCCCTCGCCCTCCCCCCCCAAAAAAAAATTGCTGGCTACGTTATTGCAATAACTGATAATTCATGGTTAATTTTGCAAGTGCATTTTTGTTTATCGACTTCAAGCTGAACACAGATTTCATTAGGACATTCAATGTCGCATCTTTTCAACACTGTTTTTAGCGACTATGATTGATTGATATGTGGGGTTTAACGTCCCAAAACCACTATATGATTATGAGAGACGCCGTAGTGGAGGGCTCCGGAAATTTAGACCACCTGGGGTTCTTTAACGTGCACCAAAATCTGAGCACACGGGCCTACAACATTTCCGCCTCCACCGGAAATGCAGCCGCCGCAGCCGGGATTCGAACCCGCGCCCTGCGGGTCAGCAGCCGAGTACCTTAGCCACTAGACCACCGCGGCGGGGCTGTTTTTAGCGACTAGTTTCATTGTGTTCCCTGGTGCTTGCAGCCATGAGCCGCATCATTGCTACCTTTGGATTGCTGCTTCTCAACCTGGTGATGATCGTCCACTGCCAGACGTTCCAATACAGCCGGGGCTGGACCAATGGAAAGCGAAGGGACGGACCCATCGTGGCCGTTCCAAGCCGAATCACGGCCGACCATCGCTTGTTGGAAGAATTCCTTTCCAAATTTGTAAGTGTACATTGAGCAATACCACGCGTGCAGTATGCGTGAAAAGAATGTTTTGTTTTAATTTAACATACTGGTGTGCAAATGGGTTATAGAAATTATCGATGCTGCACTTACTACATTGACGAAGTATCCATAGGCCGTAGTCTCTAGAGGAATATTTTTCCTCTCTTTTTATTAATTTCTTGCTATCTCTTTGGAAGAGTGGCTGATCGGGTGGGTACGCAAAAATAATTAAAAGTAAAGACTAAATAATCGTTATCACTGTATCAAATATGAAATTTGGTTGCCAAATTACGAAGGCACAGGTTACGAAGCGTGTAGAAAGAAAAATAAATTGCACCATGTCCCATTAAAGTAAATCTTGCGTGGATGCGAAGCAGCACCTGTGTTCCCTTGGGCTTTCATTTGTTGTTTCCATTTGTATATTTCAATTTAGGTTTCATTTGTGTGTGGAGTTGTGTACATGTTGTGTACCACTCACGTTACGCTCCTCTCATTTGTGTGGGCCGCAAAGTGAACTCCTAGCGCTGCTAGGACAGTGCAACAGAGCGAGCGCGCGCACCATAATATACGAGCGAACAGCTGTGGTGGGGAGATAGACAGGAGTGGAGAAATGAAGCGGAGGCTGCCACCTCCTACACCGCACCCCCTCTCCCATCCTCACGCTCACGCGAGGAGTGGGTCCTCCCACTGTCTCATGCTCACACGAGTAGAGGGGAAGAGTTGGCGCATGCGCAGTAAGGGTGGTCACGCCGCACACCGAATTGAAGTCCGCCATATGCTGCTTCGCATCTAAAAAAAAAAAGGTCACAGTTTTAGTGCAAGGGCGAAGCTGCGAAAGCGACAGCAACAAATTAGAATGTTATACGAAGTAAGGCTAACAGATATCCGATCTGGCGTTACAAAGCGCTTTCTTAAGGGAATACGCGTGCTCCAGAAAGCGAGGCGATTTTCGCGCTGTGTGTCGCTTCAATTCGAATTAAGCGGGGAGAGCACTGCACGTACAGGGGCCGTTCACTAATGCGCGAGCATGCGTAGACATGCGTCAGTATGTCTGTTAAGGTGTGGCTCATGTACGAGCACAGCGCGCACATCAACCGTCTGCTAATCTCAGTCGACTCTTTTGATGAAAGTTTCCAGTTGGCGCTCTGGCGAAGCAACCAGCGCACCCACGTCAGCACGCCTGAATAACGTGCAACATATTTTTAGCGCAAAAGTAGAAAACCAAAGAACTCAGAAAGAAGAACACACATTGTACAGGGCAGACGCTAACCATCAACTGATTTCCTTTCGAAAAAGACCAGATGAAGTAGACCCCTTAAGCGCATGCGTCCCTCAGCTGTGCCGCTAATCAAGCATCAAATCAAAACGTGTGTATTCTTTTTGTAATAAACAGATAGACGTGTCACTAATTAAAAATTAAGATTCTTCGTATAAGTATTGATATTTTAGGCGGAGAGTTGCTGGAGTTCTGTTGCGTGCGTTTTTTTCTTTGTCATCGTTTTTTGGCGCTGCTTCAAGTTATTCGCATCGTGAACCGACTCACGCAAACCTACAAGTTCTTGCTAATCCTTCATGCTCCTTCCCCCCGACGGAGCCGGCCGACGTGTTTCATCTCTGCTTGAGGCGGGCCCACCTGCAGCTTTCGCTCGTACATAAAACACTCAACGTGCAGGGCGATGTCATTGATTTGGACTTTATATGGAACATGATTGATTGATTGATTTGTGGGGTTTAACGTCCCAAAACCACCATATGATTATGAGAGACGCCGTAGTGGAGGGCTCCGGAAATTTTGACCACCTGGGGTTCTTTAACGTGCACCCAAATCTGAGTACACGGTCCTACAACATTTCCGCCTCCATCGGAAATGCCGCCGCCGCAGCCGGGATTCGATCCCGCGACCTGCGGGTCAGCAGCCGAGTACCTTAGCCACTAGACCACCGCGGCGGGGCTATATGGAACATGAAGATGACGGCGATGGCAAAGGTGCGCCTCGAGAGTTCATATAGTTGGTATTGAAATAGAAATCTTTACAGTATGTAATAATCTTAAGTGCATTGAGCTTAGTGCACGAGATACCGCAGAACAAGAAACATTTCCACTGTGGGGTAATATGGACTACTGATCGCATTATGAATGACGCATGCCTCATATATAGGTTTTAATTTAAATTCATATATGAAAATAATTCATTTGTCCGGTTGAGTTTATTTGCAGTAACGGGAAACAAAATGAAAATCTTCGAGTTCGCCTTGTATTGCTCGTGAAGGGTTACTACGTTTTGCGTTTGGTTCTAACCTGCAAATTTTAACACAGTTTTAAAAACGATCTTGTGATCATTAAAATTTGCGATATTTGTTGTTAAAAAATTGGGGGTATTTAGCAGTTTTAAGAATGCGAAGCAGAAAGTTATTACAAAGTTGCAAAAAGATGTATTTTTTTAGTCACGGTTATAAAGCTCAGACGTAAGCAGTACCTGCTTGAGAGTGTATCGGTAGCGGCGTTTCAAGGCTGCTTCATCCGTTATTAACAACGCGAACGTGCTTGCAAAATCGCGGAGAAACGCAAAAAAAAATTAATGACGCCTTCAACTAGCAGAGTGCCTTTTCATCGTTAGTTGTTGCTTTTTTTATGCTGCAGGAAGTAGTGTTTAACTACTTCTGGGACAGTTGAAAGGGTGCGACAAGGTCGCGCTAAGTTGTTAGATCTGATGATATTTGTGAAAGATGCACAGCAACAAATTTCAGGGGCCGATCAAGTGAAATTCCGGACCTATATTCAAGCATGTTCGTACTTGCTTCCTTGGTTTTTTAAAGGTCTGCTGGCACGCCGAAATTGAGAGCATATTACTAGCAAACGCTGCCGACCAGAGATAATAAATCAGAACGAACACTTCCTTTTCGTGAATTTCACATCAAGTGTAGAACTCTCAGTTCTTCGCAGAAACCAACTGTCCAACCGTCCTTGCTAATGTTGGGCTCGTTTTGCCAATTGGCTGGTGTTTTTTTCTTAGAATCGCTCTGGTGATTAACCACTTCGTGAGTGTACGAGTGTTGCTTTCATTATAAATGGGAAAATTCAAAATAAAATATTCCGACTTACCCACACAGTGTCTCGATGTTGTCTGAAGCACTCTGCCTGGAGCTGTCTATTAGGCTAACAGCCAACCGTCAGAATTGTGAAGACGCGCCAAGCGTCTGATCGCGCTCACTTGTACGTGCAGGATATTTCAAACGCGCCCCGCCGCGCTGGTCTAGTGACTAAGGTACTCGGCTGCTGATCCGCAGGTTGCGGGATTGATTCCCGGTTGCGGCGGCTGCATTTCTGATGGAGGCAGAAATGTTGTAGGCCCGCGTGCTCAGATTTTGGTGCACGTTGAAGAATCCCAGGTGGTCGAAATTTCTGGAGCCCTCCACTACGGCGTCTCTCATAATCATATGGTGGTTTTCGGTCGTTAAACCCCACATATCAACCAATTTTTTTAAACGCTGTTATATTATGCCGATTAAGTTTGCACGTCTGTCGTAGTAGTCAGGGAATTGGGTCTTTTACAGTAGATGCTCCAAGGTAAAATATGGTCGTGGAAACACTGGCATGTATTATTTAAATAAATAACTAATAATGCAATAACATAATGTCACCTAGGCATAGGAAACTAGGTAGTTACGGGCAAAAGTGTTTTCAATTCAATAAAAAATGTTTTCATCTGATATTGAATATTGTGATTGAGATCAAGTGTAATTGTGAAGAGCTGGTCGCACGTAGTCACAACAAGCGCACACGCTTAGCGCCAGCGAATAATTGATTGTATCTCTGGTATAAAATGCTCTCAAACTTCAAGTTCTTGTTTTTTATTTGTAGAGAAGGGGTGTAATTTATTCAATTTTTTCAGCAAAATGGTACAGCACACGCTTGGTGGATTTTTCTGTAAGCTAAAAAAAGGAAAATACACCTTTGTAAATTTTTGTACAGCAGCCCCTAGCCCAAACGAAACACTCTTTACGTGAATGCGCTGAGCTTCCTTTTTGGTCATCACCGCGATGACAGCCGCGAGAATGGAGAGTCATAGAGGCTATTCAAGGAAAAGGAGCTTTGCGATTGCGAAGCCCGATAGGCGGGATATATCAGCTCCCAACCCCCGTCAAAAAGTAAATGGCACTTTCGCCCGAAAGTGAATCTCCCCATGCGGCGTTCTAAGCAAGAAAATGTAAAAAAAGCAGCTTTAATATAACTATTTTGGGTCTAATAATATTGTTACGTGATTTCGGCTGACTAAAACTGGGCATAGTGGGACATACCCAAAAAAGGTGCCTCAGACTGAGAGTTAAGAAGTGGACGTTATCGGTGAGCTGCGTTGTGGCTGCGGACTGACTACTGTTATTTTACACGTAACATTTTGGTGGAGGTGCTGGGTATCAATCCCAGTACCTCTCGCCCACCTTTCTGTGGCCCACCTGTGTCGGTTGCTTGATTCACAAACTGAAGTGCTTGCCTTAGACACCCTTGTTTCAACGCGGCGCTCACCACTCGCAACACATTCGGGCAGCCGTCAAATTGTAGACATGACCGCCACTGATCTTCCGCCTCCGCAAGTTGAAGCCCTACAACATCTTCTCGAGACCTACTAGAATATCTTCGATTTTGGCGACCGACCTCTAGGGCAGACGTCCTTTGTACAGCATCGCATTTACACAGGTGATGCAAACGCTGTTCACCACCGTCCCTACGGAGTGTCTGCTTTTGAGCGGAGCGTCATTCAGAAGGAGGTGAGCAAGATGCTAGCGAAGGACATTATTGAACCATCCTCCAGTTCCTGGGCATCCCCGGTGGTATTAGTTAAAAAGAAGGACGGATCGTGACAATTTTGTGTGGACTATCACCCTTAACAACATCACCAAGAAAGACGCACAACCTCTGCCACGAATTGACGACGCCCTTGATTGCCTCCACGGTGCCGCCTACTTTTTTTCCATCGATCTTCATTCTGGTTATTGGCAGATTGCCGTGGACTCCATGGACCGAAAGAAGACAGCTTTTTTAACACCTGATGGCCTCTACCAATTCAAGGTCATGCCTTTCGGCTTATGTAATACCCCCGCCACCTTTGAACGAATGATGGACTCCTTGCTCCATGGATTCAAGTGGTCTACGTGTCTTTGTTATAGATGACGTGATTGTGTTTGCTCCCACTTTTGAAGCGCACCTTGAGAGACTGTCCAAAATTCTTGATGTATTCCGTATCGCCGGCCTGCCGCTGAATTCATCCAAGTGCCACTTTGGTGGCCGCCTCATTACAATACTTGGACATATTGTCGACGCTTACGGCGTACAGCCTGACCCAGAAAAAGTTCGGGCTGTGAAGGACTTTCCTGTGCCAAAAACCGCCAAAGATGTCCGCAGCTTTGTGGGGTTCTGCTCCTACTTTCGGCGGTTCACCAAGAACTTCGCGGAAATTGCTCGGCCCCTAACAGATTTACTCAAACCAGATGAAACGTTTACCTGGGGTCCCTCGCAAGCAGCAGCATTCTCCGACCTGACCACTTTGCTCACTTCCTCTCATGTTCTGGCTCACTTCGACCCTACGGCACCGACAGAAGTCCGCGCCGATGCCAGTGGTTACGGAATAGGCGCTGTGTTGGCTCAGCGACAACGTGGGCAGCATCGCGTGATAGCTTATGCCAGCAGGCTGCTGTCCCCCTCTGAGCGTAATTTTTCCATCACAGAGCGCGAATGCCTAGCGCTGGTGTGGGCAGTCGTGAAATTTCGCCCTTACTTATACGGCCGACCATTTATAGTTCGCACCGACCACCACGCTCTTCGCTGGCTTGCCTCTCTCAAAGATCCCACAGGCCGTCTCGCCCGTTGGGCACTCCAGCTCCAACAGTATTCTTACACCGTAGTGTATAAATCAGGAAAACTACACAAAGATGTAAATTGTCTGTCACGCCACCCTGTGGCCGACTGCGATCCTACGAGCACTGATTCTGTTGGTTGCGTCTTTTCCATCTCCAAGCTGCTTCATCTCGGAGACGAGCAGCGTCGTTATCCGGATATCAGCCGCTTGATACAACAGCTTGAATATTCACCGCAAGACGCTTCTGTTTGCATGTTTACCTTACAGGACCACACCTTATATCGGCGTAATTTATCGCCAAATGGTCACAACCTACTTCTGGTCATACAAAAGCACCTGCGCTCCACATTCCTACGCGAGCTCGATGACGCGCCAACCGCGGGTCACCTTGGTGTCTCTCGCACATATGAACGTGTCCTCCGCCGCTTCTTCTGGCCTTGCCTTTCACGCTCTGTACGTCGCTATGTCAACGCTTGTGAAATTAGCCAGCGTCGCAAAAAGCCGTAGGGACTCTCTTCCGGGTATCTTCAGCCCATCGACATCCTATCGGAGCCATTCTTCCGTGTTGGTTTGGACGTTCTCGGTCCCTTCCCAACATCCGCCTCCGGAAACAATTGGGTCGTGGTGGCTACGGATTACGCGACCCGTTATGCAGTTACGCGAGCCATGTCAACAAGCTGCGCTACGAACGTCGCCGATTTTCTACTACAAGATCTCATTTTAGTGCATGGAGCCCCCTCGTCAACTGCTGACAGACCGAGGCTATATGCGTTTCTTTCGAAAGTGGTTGACGATATCCTGCGTTCCTGCTCTACCCAATATAAGCTCACGACATCGTACCATCCCCAGACAAACGGGCTTACAGAACGTTTAAATCGCACCCTGACAGACATGCTATCGAAATACGTCTCGGCCGACCATCGTGATTTGGACCTTGCACTACCCTACGTGACGTTCGCATACAATTCCTCCCAGCATGACACTGCTGGGTACTCGCCATTTTACCCTCTGTTTGGACGCGAACCAACATTGCCGCTAGATACCTTTCTGCCAGCCGCTGCGCAGTCTACTTCTGAATATGCACGCGACGCTATTACCCGAACTGATCATGCTCGTCAGCTTGCCCGCAGCAGATTAATAGCGTCCCAAGACTCGCAGAAACATCGTTACGACGAGCGACATCGCGATGAACACTTTCCGACAGGTTCCCTCGTTTTTCTTTGGTCCCGTATACGCTACATGCATACCTTTCAGAGAAGCTTCTCTCTCGTTTCACAGGCCCATACCGCGTGCTTAGACGAGTGACCGACACTACATATGAAATTGTCCCTGATAATCCATCAACCTCTTCTGCTCTGCTGTCCCGGGACATCGTCCACGTATCAAGGCTCAAGCGTTACTTCACTGCTCGCCGGGTCGGCGCTTTTGCCACCGGGGTTTGTGTTACGTGATTTCGGCTGACTGAAACAGGGCATAGTGGGACATAACCCGAAAATGTACCTCAGACTGAGAGTGAAGAAGTGGACGTTGTCAGTGAGCTGCGTGTTGGCTGCGGACTGGTTACTGTTATTTTCCACGTAACAATATGACGTAGGCGATACGACATGGCTCATCATGCAAGGCAACTGCGGCGGCGCAGCGGAAATCATGCCGTGTCAGAAACAAAACTCACCACAATGCTGGCGCGTTCAATAGTGTTACAAGCGTCGTAGCTCGGCAGCGCGCGAGATGAGAACGTCTAGTAATCTATCGTTTGGGGAAAAGATTAAATCGCTTTTGCTTGAATATTGTTACGCGGCCCGTTCACAAATGCTAAGCCGAACTCGACTATATACAACTCGGGGAAATCGAATTGTCCTTCTTATCAAACTTTCTCCGGACAAGACAATGATTTTATATCACTTCATTGAAAAATCTACGGTGACGTCAAACGGAATTTAACCCTGAACACTTCAAGCTTCGAAAATCGGCCAGCGCGAAACGATCCAACAAGTTGACTTTGCCTTAAAAGAAGTTCCCTTTTCCACAATGAGGGCGCACGAGCTGTGTCAAGATGGACTAATGCCCCGCCGTGGTGGTCTAGTGGCTAAGGTACTCGGCTGCTCACCCGCACGTTGCGGGTTCATATCCCGGCTATGGCGGCTGCATTCCCGATGGAGGCGGAAATGTTGTAGGCCCGTGTGCTCAGATTTGGGTGCACGTTAAAGAACCCCAGGTGGTCTAAATTTCCGGAGCCCTCCACTACGGCGTCTCTCATAATCATATAGTGGTTTTGGGACGTTAAACCCCACATATCATCATATAGTGGTTTTGGGACGTTAAACCCCACATATCTATCTAAACCCCACATATCAATAAAATCGAGGTGGACTAATGTATTCAGGTGCCCGACGAATACAAACAGCTATATATATGGATATGTGGAGGCGCTGTTTACATAGATACCGTGCTTTCTCTTATGTAACTCGCCCCTGTATAGAACTCGCAAATTTCACTTCAAAACACGGAAGAATAAGAAAGAAAAAAATGCACGTGTATTTTAATAAAATTGTGTCCCTTGCAATATTTTCAAGTAAACGCGAAGCCGACTTGCATACCAAACATCCCATAAAAATTACTGCGAATTCTTTGAAGGGCCAGTAAACAGGCTGCAACTTTTTTTAACCCCCCCCCCCCATACAAGCTCGGCAATTCATAGATTAGACCGCAGCGATAACGTTTTCTGAATATTACAGCACTGTGAACCGCGCAGAGCCCCTATTTCGAAAAACAATTCCCGCGCATCTTTCCTACGTCTGACCGACCCCCTTGTACGCGCAGTGACGTCAAATCGGCGATTGGCGACGTCACGTAGCTCGCCAATCGGTCCAAATCAGGAGTGAAAAAACAGTAGTCAAGTCAACGTCAGTTCCTGTTCCCACCCACAGTTACGAAACTGCCCATTGTTTCTTGGCGCTGCGGGGAAAGAACCAGCTTCGCAGTTGTCGCGTGCACGTGTACACTCCTCGCTCAACTACTTCGCCTGTGCGCACGTACGAACGTACTTCGCCCTTGACATGAGCGACACGGGTGAAAAGCGTTGCTCAGTCGTCGGCTGCAAATCGAGCGACTGGGCAGCAGAGAAGCATCGGCACAGGGTGCCTCACGATGGGGCCCTCCACGCTGCATGGCTGAAGCGAATCGGCCATCGAGCGACGTACGTCGGGGACCTAATCGTTTGTGGTCGACAAGTCGCACCTGACGTTTACACTGTTGACCCGCGGCTGGTGCGGCAAACGGTAAACAAACAATCACGCTTCGCAGAAAGCGGAAGCGCGTAGCGACTGATCGAGTTCGCCGATGACGTCAATCGCTTACGTAGTGTCACGTTACCGAAGTGGGCGGAGTCACAACGGTGGGCTACGTCTTTTCCTTCATGGAAGGGAGAAGGGGGGCGAGGCCGCGTGAAAATTTGAAACCAGCTTAGACCGACGTTCTAACCCCTGCAACTTCCTTAATGAAGCACGTATTCGCAAAATTCTTGCGGCAGCATGTTTGCAAAGAAAAACTGCACTTATGTCTTTAAAAAAATTTTTTTTGCACCTCAGGGCTGTTTACTGGCCCCTTAAAAAAGTTTCTATCGAATTGTAGAATATATTGTTATTTTTCGTTTTAATTTGTAAGAAAATTACAATTTCATTTTTAATTTTTTAAGAGTTTGATATGTTCGTGTTTGACTGTATATGAACTAAGCTGCACTACGCACACATGTGCTTAGCGAGAAAGGCCGTGTGCGCGCACAACGATCATGCCATCATCTAAAAGAAACGATGCTCTGGCTCCGGCAGAGCTGATGGAGCAGATCAGGGTAATGCGACCGTTTGGAGATGTGCTTCTTGCAGCCAAACATGTACTGGGCGTCTCTGAAAATCTTGACTTCCATTTGTGCGTAGTGCACGCACGCACGCACGCACAACAGTTTCACGATGGTGATAACGGGCGAGGCGTGAACGTGTATAGATAGCTTGAGTAATTGCTGATTTATTGATTGATATGTGGAGTTTAAAGGGAAGGTGAAGCACTTTTCTAAAGAAATGACTTAGGAGCGTGTAAGGACAGCTTTATTACCTGCTTAATTAGAAAAGCGATGTGAGAGTTCTCAAAAATGAACGCCAATAGCACTTTTTGGTGAAAAAAAACAGTGACTGTGGCCACCGGGCTTCTTGAGACGCCGAGCGAGCATGGTGACGTCTTTCTCGATATTACGCGTCATCTGCAACAACAGCACTGCTGAAGTGTAGCCTCTGATCAGTTCCGGTAACGGCGCGTCATGGGTCAGTCATGGAGGCCGTGGTTGAAGAAAGGAAGAACACTTGCTCCGCGCCAGAGGAAACAGAGATGTATGTTTCCACGCCCACACTTTCAGCGTGCTCGCGGGGGCGGACCAAGACAAGCTTTTATTTAGCTTGTTCTAAAGCTTCTGCTGCTACAACCACGAAAAGAATTATGACATCGTCAACAATAATGGCGGTCCTTCCTAAACACGAAGTTTGATTCAATTGTAAAATTCCTTCAGCTTCCCTTTAACGTCCTAAAACCACCATATGATTATGAGAGACACCGCAGTGGAGGGCCCCGGAAATCTCGACCACCTGAAGTTCTTCAACCTGCACCCAAATCTGAGTACACGGGCCTACAGCATTTTCCCTTCATAAAAAATGCGGCCACCGCAGCCGGGAATCGATCCCGCGACCTCCGGATCAGCAGCCGAGTACCTTAGCCACTAGACCTCCGCCGCGGAGCTTTAGTAATTGCTTACTACATACAACACATAACTTTCCTGTCACGAGAACTTTTCTTTCAAGAAACTTTTATTCTGTGAAGCCAGCGGCCTTCACTGAGTATAACTGGATGGGACGACACCTGCCCTTACGAGCCGCTGTCACGTATACGAACTTGATTGCGAATTAGAAGAGTGGTAATTTAGTTGGTAACAAATTATTGGCAGTCTATGGGCTGCAGAGTGTTGCGTTATCTGCTTGCTGCTCATCTCAATCGCAGGCCCCGAAGGATCGAGTGATCGTGGAACGACTCGGCCACCTGCTTAGAACCCTGGACCGCAACGAGGATGAACAAGAATGTACGTGTGTTACAGCGTTGCATCCGCATTCAAGCTTTATTTATATTTTAGAAAGTGGCCAATTGCGACTAAGTGCTTCATGCATACATGGTCTACCTCGACTTTGGTGAAATTCGTGCCACAGCTGTGAGGTATCAAATCCAACAACCTGATCTTTCGTGCAGCTCATTAAAATTAAATGTGCATGCTCACCCGCTCCAAGGATAGTTGGGATATTTTCTAATTCACCTTACCATACCGGCAGGCCCGTAGCCTGGAATTGTTTTCGGGAAGGGGGCGAGACACATTTTGAAGGCCTTAAAAATTTTAGAAAAATCTTTTTTTTGCTCGGCAAAACACATTTTTTTTTCATTATGAGGGAGGGTGTAGAGAAATTTCCCCCTCCCTCTTCCGGCAACGGGCCTGCATAGTGGTATTCTTTTGTGAGTACGTGGTCTGAAATCATAATCAGAACAAAGTTCCAAACGCTGAAGGGGTTCGTAAGAATGTTTTTAAAACTATGTTGTTAGTCAGAACATTATCAGCTGTGGTAGCCGGTCGATCACCAGTCACTCACAAAGAAAAAAAATTGCAAACCAATTTTTTTACGAGATATGTCCTTGTGCTTTCTGAATGAGATTGCTCATGTACTTTCTGTTTTGTTTTTCTCTTCAGACTGAGAAGAAGCAGCATGCAGCACAGATTCCTAGAGGAGAGAAACGAAACGGATGGAATTGGAACTTTGTACTTTGACTATTCGCTGCTTGCATTTGCCATGCCTGTCATATCATTCCCGCGGAATTAAAACGACATATTCATGACTGACGGATGTATAATCTGTATGAAAGTACGAAAGGTTCGGAGCAGCAATTTTCGCATTGTTTGCCTCTCTGGTGACATCTTCCGCTGCATCTCGCCACTACAGCGCACTTCTTCGGCAGTTCTATAGCGGAGAGGTCGACGACTTCCACGGGTGTTAACAATCAGGAGTGAAAGCTAGAAAGCAGGGCGGGATAGCTAGGAGCTTGTAATTTTCATTTAGAGCTACGCTTAGAAAAAAATTACGAAGCTTGGAACCGCTTCAAGCGCATGCAAACTTCATTGTCGATAACCCTGTTCAGATCATAAAGATATGGTGAGCGTGGCTTTGCATTGGTGTAGCCTTTGATTATAATTTCCACAGCTTCTACTCCGCGGCTTGTCGATGATAAAAACAGGTATTAAAATGTAGGTGCCGTCTATCGCAGAAAAACTATTCCAGGTAACCCCGCTGTTACAGTCATTGTAACAGTGGGGTTACCTGGAATAGTTTTTCTTGACACACTGATACCTTCCTATGCCGGAAAGGATGCCCCACTGGATTCACTTCAGCCTGGAAGATACGTCACTACCACGGAGAGAGAATAGACAGGAGGTGAAATTCAGCTCCCTTCCGCGCCGCGATTGTGTCACCCCCCGGAGCGGCCATGGATGTATGGATGGATGGATATGGCTGTACCCTTTTAGATCGGGCGGTGGCTAGCGCCACCAAGCCGTAATACTTAGTGAACCAAAAACTAGATTTATCTTTTTTTTCTTTTTAAATAGTGAGGTTGATGACTGGAACTCTGCAATGAAGGGTTTATTTTCACTCGTGCCTTGGCTTTAGCCACCAATCAGATAACCTCCTTCTAGTCAATTCTACCTGCTTAAAGTGTATTTGCCCTCCCTGTTCCTAAACCTCAGTGCTTTGAAAAGCTCTGCATCATCATCCTGAAATATAGGGTGAAGCCCTTTACAGAACATTGTCAAGTGTTCGGCAGTTTCCTCCTCCTCTCCACACGCACTGCATACCGTGTCTACCCCTTCGTATTTAGCCCGACATGTCTTGGTTCGCAATACTCCTGCCTTGGCCTCAAACAGTAGAGAACTACCCCGTGTATTATCATAGATCCTTTCCTTGGCAATTTCCTGCTTAAAAGTTCGATAGATCTCTAGTGCGGACTTCTTAATCATGCCGATTCTCCACATATCGGTCTCAGCTTCCTTCACCTTCTTCTTAACCAATAATTCTTTTTGGTTTGGCCCCCTGCTGTTTTCCAAGCATTTACCATTCAATTTTCTGGTTCGCTTCCGCCACTTTGTTTCGACATTCTTCATGTACAAGTAGCTGAATACCTTCCTAGCCCAGCGCTCCTCCCCCATTTCTCTCAATCGCTTCTCAAATTTTATCTTGCTGCTAGCTTCCCTGCCCTCAAATGATGTCCATCCCATATCACCTTGAACTCCCTCATTTGGTGTATTCCCGTGAGCTCCTAAGGCAAGCCTACCTATTCCACGTTGCTTAATTTCTAATCTTGCTTGAACTTCTGATCTCATGCACAAGACCGCATTGCCGAACGTCAGACCAGGAACCATGACCCCTTTCCATATTATTCCTCTCACAACATCATACCTATTGTAATTCCACAGTGCCCTGTTTTTCATTACCGCTGCATTCCTGTTACCATTAGTCGTCACGTATGTTTCGTGTTCCCTTATGTACTCGGCCCCATTGCTTATCCATACGCCCAGATATTTGTATTTATCTGTTATCTCTAGCGTGACCTCCTGTATTCTAAGCTCACTACCTTCATTGTCTTTAAAAATCATGACTGCTGATTTTTCCTTACTGAATCTGAAATCTAACCTATCTCCCTGATTACCACAGATATCCACCAATCTCTGCAAATCTTCCTTGTTGTCGGCCATTATCACTATATCATCTGCGTACATCAATGCTGGTAGTACCTGTTCAATGAGTTTTCCTTGTTTGACGAAAGAGAGGTTGAAGCCCAGTCCACTTCTCTCTAATTTGGCCTCTAATCCTTGTAGGTACATCATGAATAATAAAGGTGACAGGGGACACCCCTGCTTAAGCTCCGTTTTACCTCTGCAGGCTTGAATACCTGTTTTTCCCACTTTATAATTACCTTGTTACCTTTATAGATATCCTTCAAAAGATTAGTGACTACATCTTCCACGCCTAGTGTGTCCAGTATTCCTCACAATTCCTCTTGAACCACGCTATCGTACGCTCCCTTGATATCCAAAAATGCTAGCCACCGGGGCCTGAGTTCCTTTTCTGCTATTTCGATGCACTGCGTCAGTGAGAACAGATTGTCTTCCAACCTCCTGTGTTTCTGAATCCCATTCTGCAGTTCCCCCAGCACCCCATCATCCTCTATCCATGCCTGCAGTCTTTCCTTTATAATCTGCATCGCCAGCCTGTAGACCACTGACGTCACTGTTATAGGACGGTAGTTGTTTATGTCAGCTTTGTCCCCCTTTCCTTTAGAGACCATGCTCATCCTGCTAAGTTTCCATCCATCGGGAACTTCTCCATCGATTAATATTTTGTTCACTGCCTCTCTCAAGCCTACTTAGACTTCGGACCTAATGTCTTCATCAGCATAATTGGAATGCCACCTGCGCCTGTTTATGTACTACTAGGAACCCTTTTCTCAGCCCTTTCCCACTCTTGTTGCGAAAATGGAGCCATTGCGCCCCTTGATTCATCCTTGTCTATTGTGGTGCATAAAGCACTTCTTTGTTGAAATTTTTCTGTCACCCTTGTTCTTATATATTCAATAGCGTCGTCCCCTTCTAGCCTAGCACCTTGAGCTTGAATATAAACCTCTGCTCTAGGCTCGTCTCATTTCTTAGGGAGTTTAGATGGTTCCAATATTTGGCAGCAGCCTTTCTATCTTTTTTATGTACTTCCGCCAGCCACTGGGCTCCGTTTCTTGTAATCTTTTAATTGATCAGAAGGGATGTATCCCCTCTACAGCTTAGAAAGTTTTCTCACTTACTTTCGACATCATCTGTCGGTTCACCCCGCTGCTTAGCATGTCTGTGTTCCCTAGAGGCTTCCTGACGTTTTGCTATGGCTCTCTTGACTTTCTCATTCCACCAACTTTTGGGTTTGTGTCTTCTTTTCCGGGGTGACTTGTCACGTGCCTTAGCAAGCTCTAGCTCAAACAGTCTAATTACATTCGTGTATGTCCACACTGTCTTATTATCCTCCGTGATTACTTTCTCGATTTGTTTAGTGGCTATTTCAATTTCACTTTCCGAATAAAAATTTTCCTGTAGTTGCTCATCTTGTGTTCTTCCCACTTTCACTGCTTTTCCAAAACTTAGCTTGATACGGTTTTGATCACTACCCAGACTGCTGGAGCCACCTTCATCTATGTGCCTTCCCCTGAGCTTATCATACATCCTATATGACATCAGTGCGTAATTTATCGTCGACTGCAGCCTTCCTACCTCCCATGTTATTTGCCCTTCACACTTCTTGGTACTGTTGCAAATGATCAAATCCAGCCTTTCACACATATCCATGATCATTTTGTCTGTTGAGTCGGTATACCCATCTATACCTTCTATGTGTGCATTCATATCTCCTAGTATAGTTATCTCGCACTCTCCTCCTAACTCCTGAATGTCCTTTGATATATGCTCTACCATTGCCTGGTTTTCCTCTCTGGCCTTTGCTCCCGTCCACAAGTACACGAAACCAAGGAGTGTCATTTGCCCTACCACTTCCCCTTTTAGCCATAAATGTTCCTTGCACTCCTGCTTGACCCTTTGCCAGTCTGTACTTTTATGAATGAATGCCCCAATACCACCCCTCTTTCTGCTGCCTTCTGTTCTATTACAATATTCCCATGCGTACTCCGCATTGTTAGGAGGCTGTTCCATGTCCCTGAGATGTGTTTCTACAAAACCGTATACGATCGGCCTCTTCTCCCTTGGCTGTTCTTCCATCTCTCCCCACTTCAGCCTGTTCCTACCACCCTGCATGTTAATATACCCTATGTCTGAATTGGCCCGGCGCTCGTGGATGAATGTCGTGACAGCGCCACCTACAGAACTGCGGCCGAATTGCCGCGCCGGAGCAGCAGACGCGAGGCGCGTCGTCTGCTTGCACGCTTGTGCTCGCTGCTTCGTGTATTAGTGCATAGCTCAGATACGCTCGCTAAACGAGACGGCAAATCGTTACGACGAGTTTACGTTAAGCTAGCCAGATCGCCTTAGGAGAGATACCATACCGCGATAGTTTCGCGAAGCTGTCCACAAGCGCTAAACAGGTTCGCCTTTACTCTTTCACCTTGGCATGCGAGGGTAGAAATATTTGTGGGAACAAGGCATACAATATGCGGTAATAAAAAACATACAGGGGGAGCTTTTTATATTAGAGAAAAGTAAAAAAATAGAAACGATAAAACAGGAAAAACACTTTTCTCATATGTCTGCTCTCTTCCGAAGCTCGTTTCATGTTGTAACTTCCTGAGAACCAATCGTTCATGCCAAGCTACAATAACCAAACACGTAATACTGAGAACCACGCATTTTTCGCGGTGTAGCTTACCTGGAAGTTTGGAGGTTGGTAAAATATTCGCCGAAGACTTCTGACTCGGGACGAGTATCCTCTACCTTAGCTCTTTTTGCGCTGCTTTTATGGGTAATTTCAGCGATATTCTGGCCAAATATTGGCTTCATTTCTGGACACAAGTATAACCTTAATAAATATTCTTAAACCTTAAATATTCTTAAGGTGCCGCTTCAGCGAGTCACAATATTTTTGACTGGTCAGGGATGTTTTTAAATTTAAACTTAGCGTAGTGTCGTGCCTGCCGATCGATCCGCTGTGAAAATGATTTTTCTAGACGCACGCGCTTCCCTTTCATTGTCTATCTCCTCTCCATATAGCCCTCGCCCATTTTTTGTACTGTTTTTGGTCTGATGGAGGGTTGAAAGGTCAAACTTTTTTTTCTTGCGCAGATCTGATTCACAGCTCGGGGCAGTCTCCGCTCTTGTGTTCAGATGAATGGCCGTCTGCTCAAACGTGCTTCGTCAAGGTCTTTCTTTCGCGAGCAGCAGTTTCGTATGACACTGTTATATCGAAGAATGTGCAAAATCTTTCTTCAAGCTACACAATGAGTGATTTTAGGCATGCGCCTAACTACGATTACAGATCGTCTGTTTTTTGTTTTTGTTTTTTTTAAATTTAAATTCTACCATTTCAATTCTTTCGTTGCCCGCAGAGCATCTGATTCAACATATATAATAAAATGCTGGCACTAAGACGTTCTACTTGCTTCATTTTGTTTTGGCAAACTGCGCTGGTAAAAAACTTTCATAGATGCATCCAGTAGCACTGTGGAGTCGGCGAGAAGCAGATGTAGCAGACGACACTCGGGCGCCGTGCACGGGCGCGCGCGTTTCCTCCCGCGACAGAAAACGAATAGTGTTGTGCATCGCCGCAAGCATCTCTGCGCGCACGTTCGCCAACGTGCGCGCAGCGATTATTGCATTGCACTGCTTTTTTTTAGGGGGAGGGTCAGTCACCAGGTATATACTAGTTTGTGTGTGTGTGTGTGTTTGTGTGTGTTTGTTTGTTTGTTTGTGTTTTTTCTCGTACCACTTTGTGGAGGAGGTGCACGTACAGTGAACTCCGCAAATTTTTGTAGTAGAGCTTAGACTTTCTGTTTTTCGTATGACAGGGTTCATCGTACACCGCGTTTTGTAATTATCGAGTGGGACAAATTATAAAGACAATTGGTGTCAGAAAGACAAGGTTAAAAAGGCTGTAAAGTGTTCAGGATGCGGGGTGGGTTTGAAAATGGACCCAAGTGCAGAAGCGAATAAGAAGAGGCTGACGCCAAGTGTAGACAATGTTAGGTCAATGAAAAAGTGGAGAAAATAATGGTTGCCCACAGTGAACTGCTGATGAGAATCACCGAGCTGTACACTGCGTTGGCGACAGAGCAAGATAAAACGAGGGCTATGGGAGAAAGGCTGAAGTCCGCCGAGGAGACACTAGCGAAGGTGAAAAAAGGAGTGGCCGACGGAGAGAACAGTAGGGCACCGGCAACTAGAACGACGGAAAAGAAAGAGCAAGCAAGTTTGGAAAAAAACAGGGTCAGCCAGTTCAATGGTCGCAAGACCCAGCTTCAGCGAAGTAGTGGGGGACTGGGAGGGGACGAAGCAGCCGGCGTCACAGGTGCAAGTAACCCCCAGGTAAAAAGTCACAGCACGAAATAATCGCCGCGGACTCGAATTTAAATCGATGCACAGAAGCAATCGAAGAGAGGGTAAGAGGTGACAAGAGGGTTGCACTAGGGACGTTTCCAGGACGGACGCTGGAAGCAGTCATGATGCAAGCGAGCGCAAAACTCGAAACAACAGCTGATGGACAAAACCTCGTGATAATATCAGGTGACTTAAACGATGTCCTAAATGAAGATACGGCAGGACTAGCGACCACACTGGCGAAAGGGGTCGATGACACGCGCGCCACTTCTCCTCAGGTACAGGTAGTGATATGCACGATACCGGAGGTACCGGTGCTTGACGGCAACCTGCAAAGAGCGGTTGTCAACGCAAACCAAGAGATATATCGGACGAGTCGAGAAAAAGGCTTTAAGGTGGTGGAAATAAACAGAGAGGTGCACAGGTGGGGTGGTTTTCAACGAGACAGAATTCACTTCGATGGGCGGCTAGGTCATGAAGTGGGTTGGCGACATGCAGGACGCGCGATAGCTTTTTGTGGGGCACGCGGGTCCTTAGGGGTGCAGGATAGGTAATAACTCAGGGAGACTCTTTGAGAGATGGTATGAACAGATACGATTCCAAAGTGGCACCGATATCGAAGACAGGTAGAGTCCAGGGCAGAAATAGACGCAGACACGAGAGCCGAGCCAATTCAGACGTAGGGTATATGGACATGCAGGGTGGCAGGAACAGGCTGAAGTGGGAAGAGATAGAATAACAACTGAGGGAGGAGAGGCCGATGGTATACGGTGTTGTAGAAACATATATTAGGGACACGGAACAACCTCCTAACAATCCGGACTACGCGTTGGAATATTGTAATAGAACAGAAGGCAGCAGAAAGGAAGGTGGTATTGGGGCATTCATTATCAAAAGTGCAGACTGGCAAAAGGTGAAGCAGGAGTGCAAGAAAAATTTATGGCTAAAAGGGAAAGTGGCAGGGCAAATCACGCTCCTTGGTTTGGTGTACTTATGGACGGAAGCAAAGGCCAGAGAGGAAAACCATGCAATGGTGGCGTGTATATCAAAGGACATTGAGGAATTAGGAGGAGAGTGCGATATAATTATACTAAGAGATACGAATTCGCACATAGAAGATATAGATAGGTATACCGACCCAACAGGCAAAATGATTATGGATATGTGTGAAAGGCATGATTTGATCATTTGCAACAGTACTGAGAAACTGTGAAGAGCAAATAACATGGGAGGTAAATAGGCTGCAGTCGATGATAAATTACGCACTGATGTCACATAGGATGTATGATAGGCTCGGAGGAATGCACATAGATGAATGTGGCTTCAGAAGTCTGGGTAGTGATCACAAACGTATCAAGCTAAGTTTTGGGAGAGCAGTGAAAGTAGGATGGAGACAAGATGAGGAACTACAGGAAAATGTTTATTCAGAAAGGCAAATAGAAATAGCTACAAAAACAAATTAAAAAAGTAATCACGCAGGATAATAAAACTGTGTGGACATACACAAATCTAATTAGACTGTTTGAGCTAGAGCTTGCTAAGGCACGTGACAAGTCACCCCGCAAAGGAAGACACATACCCAAGAGTTGGTGGGATGAGGAAGTTAAGAGAGCCATAGCAAAACGTCAGAAAGCCTCTAGGGAACACAGACATGCTAAGCAGTGGAGTGAACCGACAGATGATGTTGAAAGAAAATGGGAAATCTTTGTAAGCTGTAGAAGAGAAGCATTCCTTCTGATCAATGAAAAGATTAGAAGAAAGGGGGCTCAGTGGCTGGCAGAAGTACATAAAAAGAATAGAAAGGCAGCCGCGAAATTTTGGAACCATCTAAACTCCTTGAGAATTGAGACGAGCCTAGAGCAGAGGTTTATAACTACAGCTCAAGGTGCTAGGCTAGAAGGGGACAAAGCTATTGAATATGTAAGAACAAGGGTGGCAGAAAAATTTCAACAAAGAAGTGCCTTATGCACAACAACAGACAAGGATGAATCAAGTGGCGCAATGGCTCCATTTTCACAACGAGATTGGCAAATGGCTGAGAAGAGGGTTCCTAGTAGTATATCAACAGGCCCAGATGGAATTTCAATTATGCTGATAAAGACATTGGGTCAGAAGTCTAAGCAGACTTTGAGAGAGACAGTGAGAAAAATAATAATCGACAGGAGGTCAAGCTAGAGATAACAGATAAATACAAATATCTTGGCGTGTGGATAAGCAATGGGAACACGAAATATACGTGACGACTAAAGGTAACAGGGATGCAGTGATGAAAAATAGGGCACTGTGGAATTACAATAGACGTGATGTTATGAGAGCATTATGGAAAGGGGTCATGGTTCCTGGTCTGACGTTCGGCAATGTGGTCTTGTGCATGAGATCAGAAGTTCGAGCAAGATTAGAAATTAGGCATCGTGGAAATAGGTAGGATTGCCTTAGGAGCTCACGGCAATACACGAAAGCAGGGAATACAAGGCGATGTGGGATGGACATCATTTGAGGGCAGAGAATCTAGCAGCAAGACAAAATTTGATAAGCGATTGAGAGAAATGACGGAGGAGCGTTGGGTTAGGAAGGCATTCAGCTACTTGTACATGAAGAATGTCGAAACAAAGTGGCGGAAGCGAACCAGGAAATTGACTGTAAATACTTGGAAAACAGCAGGGGGCCAAACCAAAAAGAATTATCGGTTAAGAAGAAGGTGAAGGAAGCTGAGACCGATATGTGGAGAATCGGCATGATTAAGAAGTCCGCACTAGAGATCTATTGAACTTTTAAGCAGGAAATTGCCAAGGAAAGGGTCTATGATAATACACGGGGTAGTTCTCTACTGTTTGAGGCCAAGACAGAAGTATTGCGAACCAAGACATGTCGGGCTAAATACGAAGGGGTAGACACGGTATGCAGTGCGTGTGGAGAGGAGGAGGAGGAAACTGCCGAACACTTGACAAAGTTCTGTAAAGGGCTTCACCCTATATTTCAGGATGATGATGCAGAGCTTTTCAAAGCACTGAGGTTTAGGAACAGGGAGGGAAAAATAGACTTTAAGCGGGTAGAAGTAACTAGAAGGAGGTTATCTGATTGGTGGCTAAAGCCAAGGCACGAGTTAAAATAAACCCTTCATTGCAGAGTACCAGTCATCAACCTCACTATTTAAAGAGAAAAAAAAAAGATAAATCTAGTTTTTGGTTCACTAAGTATTGTGGCTTGGTGGCGTTAGCCACCCCCCGATTTAAAGGGTATACAGCCATATCCATCCGTCTATTCATCCATCTGTCCGTCCGTCCATCCGTCTGTCCATCCATCCATCCATCCATCCATCCATCCATCCATCCATCCATC